>CM055899.1:30484155-30674937 GCA_029582155.1 Panopea generosa | reverse complement strand
ATGCTCTGTTCCATGAAACATCATACATAGGTAAAATGAATAAGGTACCAGCTAGGATAGTGACAATGATCAATGTCAGAATGCTCTGTACCAGGAAACATCATACATAGGTAAAATGTATAAGGTAGCAGCTAGGATAGTGACAATGACCAATGCCAGAATGCTCTGTACCATGAAACATCATACATAAGTAAAATGTATAAGGTAGCAGCTTAGGTAGTGACAATGACCAATGCCAGAATACTCTGTATCATGAAACATCATACATAGGTAAAATGTATAAGGTAGCAGCTAGGATAGTGACAATGACCAATACCAGAATGCTCTGTACCATGAAACATCATACATAGGTAAAATGTATAAAGTAGCAGCTAGAATAGTGACAATGACCAATGCCAGAATGCTCTGTACCATGAAACATTATACATAGGTAAAATGTATAAGGTAGCAGCTAGGATAGTGACAATGACCATTGCCAGAATACTCTGTACCATGAAACATCATACATAGGTAAAATGTATAAGGTAGCAGCTAGGATAGTGACAATGACCAATGCCAGAATGCTCTGTACCAGGAAACATCATACATAGGTAAAATGTATAAGGTAGCAGCTAGGATAGTGACAATGACCAATACCAGAATGCTCTGTACCATGAAACATCATACATAGGTAAAATGTATAAGGTAGCAGATAGAATAGTGACAATGACCAATGCCAGAATGCTCTGTACCATGAAACATCATACATAGGTAAAATGTATAAGGTAGCTGCTAGGATAGTGACAATGCCCAATACCAGAATGCTCTGTACCACAAAACATCATACATAGGTAAAATGTATAAGGTAGCAGCTAGGATAGTGACAATGACCAATGCCAGAATGCTCTGTACCAGGAAACATCATACAAAGGTAAAATGTATAAGGTTGCAGCCAGGATAGTGACAATGACCAATGCCAGAATGCTCTGTACCATGAAACATCATACATAGGTAAAATGTATAAGGTTGCAGCTTGGATAGTGACAATGACCAATGCCAGAAAACTCTGTACCATGAAACATCATACATAGGTAAAATGTATAAGGTAGCAGCTAGGATAGTGACAATGACCAATGCCAGAATGCTCTGTACCATGAAACATCATACAAAGGTAAAATGTATAAGATAGCAGCTAGGATAGTGCCAATGACCAATACCAGAATGCTCTGTACCATGAAACATCATACATAGGTAAAATGTATAAGGTAGCAGCTAGGATAGTGATAATGACCAATGCCAGAATGCTCTGTACCACGAAACATCATACATAGCTAAAATGTATAAGGTTGCAGCTTGGATAGTGACAATGACCAATGCCAGAATGCTCTGTACCACGAAACATCATACAAAGATAAAATGTATAAGGTTGCAGCTTGGATAGTGACAATGACCAATGCCAGAATGCTCTGTACCAGGAAACATCATACATAGGTTAAATGTATAAGGTAGCAGCTTGGATAGTGACAATGACCAATGTCAGAATGCTCTGTACCATGAAACATCATACATAGGTAAAATGTATAAGGTTGCAGCTTGGATAGTGACAATGACCAATGCCAGAATGCTCTGTACAACAGCCATCATACATAGATAAAACGATAAGGTTGCAGCTTGGATAGTGACAATGACCAATGCCAGAATGCTCTGTACCAGGAAACAGCATACATAGGTTAAATGTATAAGGTAGCAGCTTGGATAGTGACAATGACCAATGCCAGAATGCTCTGTACCATGAAACATCAATACATAGGTAAAATGTATAAGGTTGCAGCTTTGGATAGTGACAATGACCAATGTCAGAATGCTCTGTACCATGAAACATCATACATAGGTAAAATGTATAAGGTTGCAGCTTGGATAGTGACAATGACCAATGCCAGAATGCTCTGTACCATGAAACATCATACATAGGTAAAATGTATAAGGTAGCAGCTAGGATAGTGACAATGACCAATGCCAGAATGCTCTGTACCATGAAACATCATACATAGGTAAAATGTATAAGGTAGCAGCTAGGATAGTGACAATGACCAATGCCAGAATGCTCTGTACCACGAAACATCATACATAGGTAAAATGTATAAGGTAGCAGCTAGGATAACGACAATGACTAATGCCAGAATGCTCTGTACCACAAAGCGTCATGCACAGGCTCCAGAACCACAAAAACTATGTTTATGATTGTGAATATGAAACTATGCTTATGATTGTGAATATGTTGTCATGTTTATGATTGTGAATATGTTATCATGTTTATGATTGTGAATATGTAACTGTGTTTAAGATTGTGAATATGTAACTATGTTTATGATTGTAAATATGTTATCATGTTTATGATTGTGAATATGTAACTATATTTATGATTGTGAATATGTAACTATGTTTATGATTGTGAATATGTAACTATGTTTATGATTGTTAATATGTTACAACGTTTATGACTGAGATTATGTAACTATGTTATATGACTGTGAATATGTAACTATGTTTTATGACTGTTAATATGTAACTATGTTAATGATTGTGAATATGTTACTGTGTTTATGATTGTGAATATGTAACTATATTTATGATTGTGAATATGTAACTATGTTTATGATTGTGAATATGTAACTAGCTTATGATTGTGAATATGTTACTATGTTTATGATTGTGAATATGTAACTATGTTTATGATTGTTAATGTGTTACAACGTTTATGACTGAGAATATGTAACTATGTTTATGATTGTAAATATGTAATTACGTTTATGATTGTGAATATGTAATTATGTTTATGATTGTGAATATGTAACTATGTTTATGATTGTGGATATGTTACTATGTTTATTATTGTTAATATGTTACAATGTTTATGACTGAGAATATGTAACTATGTTATATGACTGTGAATATGTAACTATGTTTTATGACTGTGAATATGTAACTATGTTAATGACTGTGAATATGTAACTATGTTAATGATTATGAATATGTGGCAACGTTTATGACTGTGAATATGTAACTATGTTATATAACTGTGAATATGTAACTGTGTTTATGATTGTGAATATGTAACTATGTTTATGATTGTGAATATGTAACTGTGTTAATGATTGTGAATATGTAACAACATTTATGACTGTGAGTATGTAAATATGTTATATGACTGTGAATATGTAACTGTGTTTATGATTGCGAATATAAAACTATGTTATATGACTGTGAATATGTAACTGTGTTTATGATTGTGAATATGTAACTGTGTTTATGATTGTGAATAATTATGTAACTATGTTATATGACTTTGAATATGTAACTGTGTTTATGATTGTGAATATGTAACTGTGTTTATGATTGTGAATATGTAACTGTGTTAATGATTGTGAATATATTACTATGCTTATGATTGTGAATATGTAACTATGTTTATGATTGTGAATATGTAACTGTGTTTATGATTGTAAATATGTAACTATGCTTATGATTGTGAATATGTTACTATGTTAATGATTATGAATATGTTATCATGTTTATGATTGTGAATATGTAACTATGTTTATGATTGTGAATATGTAACTATGCTTATGATTGTGAATATGTAACTATGTTAATAATTGTGAATATGTTATCATGTTTATGATTGTGAATATGTAACTATGTTTATGATTGTGAATATGTAACTATGTTAATAATTGTGAATATGTTATCATGTTTATGATTGTGAATATGTTACTATGTTTATGATTGTGAATATGTTACTATGTTTATAATTGTGAATATGTTATCATGTTTATGATTGTGAATATGTAACTATGTTTATGATAGTGAATATGTTACTATGTTTATGATTGTGAATATGTAACTACGTTAATGATTGTTAATAGGTTACAATGTTTATGACTGAGAATATGGAACCATGTTTATGATTGTGAATATGTTATCATGTTTATGATTGTGAATATGTAACTATATTTATGATTGTGAATATGTCACTATGTTTATGATTGTGAATATGTAACTATGCTTATGATTGTGAATATGTTACTATGTTTATGATTGTGAATATGTAACTACGTTTATGATTGTTAATAGGTTACAAGTTTATGACTGAGAATATGGAACCATGTTTATGATTGTGAATATGTTATCATGTTTATGATTGTGTATATGTAACTACGTTTATGATTGTGAATATGTAATTATGTTTATGATTGTGAATATGTAACTATGCTTATGATTGTGAATATGTTACTATGTTTATGATTGTGAATATGTAACTATGTTTATGATTGTTAATTTGTTACAACGGTTATGACTGAGAATATGTAACTATGTTTATGACTGTGAATATGTAACTATGATTATGACATGTAACTATGTTGATGATTGTGAATATGTAACTATGTTTATGATTGTGAATATGTAAATATGTTGATGACATGTAACTATGTTTATGATTGTGAATATGTAACTATGTTTATAATTGTGAATATGTAACTATGTTTATGACATGTAACTATGTTTATGGTTGTGAATATGTAAATATGTTTATGACATGTAACTATGTTTATGATTGTGAATATGTAACTATGTTTATGATTGTGAATATGTAACTATGTTTATGACATGTAACTATGTTTATGGTTGTGAATATGTAACTATGTTTATGATTGTGAATATGTAACTATGTTTATGACATGTAACTATGTTTATGATTGTGAACATGTAAATATGTTTATGACATGTAACTATGTTTATGATTGTGAATATGTAACTATGTTTATGATTGTGAATATGTAACTATGTTTATGACATGTAACTATGTTTATGGTTGTGAATATGTAACTATGTTAATAATTGTGAATATGTCACTATGTTTATGACATGAAACTATGTTTATGATTGTGTATATGTAACTATGTTTATGATTGTGAATATGTAACTATGTTTATGAATGTGAATATGTAACGTGTATGATTGTGAATATGTTACTATGTTTATGACATGTAACTATGTTTATGATTGTGAATATGTAACTATGTTTATGACATGAAACTATGTTTATGATTGTGTATATGTAACTATGTTTATGATTGTGAATATGTAACTATGTTTATGATTGTGAATATGTAACTATGTTTATGATTGTGAATATGTAACTTTGTTTATGACATGTAACTATGTTTATGATTGTGAATATGTAACTATGTTTCAGCTTTCTATTTTAACTTGAATCCTTGTAATTTAGAAAAATGATTAACCATTCAACATGCGGACAATGAAGACCTTAATTTTGCTCATGAGGTACTAAAACTACATTAAATGTTATATACAGCATGAAGATCACTACAGAGTACAGATGATGTGGTTTTCTTGAATTTAACTTTACACAATGGTCAGAATGACACCTGGAAAGAAGCCCTTATAATATGTGTAACATTTTTCTAATAACATGTGTTTAAACTTTTCCCAATTCTATAACATTCTGTTGGTATAATTTTTTAATCTCAAAGTCAAAGTCTTACATACTTATAGGAACAAGATAACTAACAAAAGGCCCAGGTCAAACACCTAGGTATTCTTGTAATGACTTATTTAAGCTATATGATATGTTTTTGAAGCTTCACTGCCCCTTCCTTTTATGCCTAGTTTTTAAAAGCGTTCACTTCAAAACTTTTCAAGGTATGCTCCAATCAAGGGAAAACAACAAAGGAAAATAATTCTGAGAAGACAGAACAAAGAGTTATGCTTTCTGCATAATGCACTTCCTCTCAATGTCCTCTATCATTGTGTGAAATATCAACTAAATCCCTTGAAAACTTTTTGAGTTATGTTCCGGGCAAGCATAATAAAATATAACAAGAAAATATCGGTGGACCGAAACAAAATGACAATATGCGCAGATCCTAGCTAGTTTTACAGAATTAAAACCAGAGGTTGTAGCGAAATAGCGTCATGACAACAATATGCACATCTCCACTTAGTAATCATGCATCCTAGCAAGTTTCATAAAATTCCAACCAGAGGTTGTAGAGAAATAGAGCGGAGAAAAATTTGGTCACAGACTGAAACAAAGGGCCATAACTCCATGAAAAATCATCGAAACCGGAACACAAACATAGCAAGTTTCATAAAATTCCAACCTGAGGTTGAAGAGAAAAAGCGCAGACAATAATTTGGTCACAGACTCAATCAAAGGGCCATAACTCTGTGAAAAATCATCGAACCAGAACACATAGACAATATGCACATCTGCACTTGGTAATGATGCATCCTAGCAAGTCTCATAAAATTCCAACATGGGATTGTAGAGAAATAGCACAGACAAGAATTTGGTCACAAATAGAATCAAAGGGCCATAACTCTGTAAAAAAAAATCAACCCAGAACACAAAGACAGTATGCACATCTGCACTTGTTAATGATGCATCCTAGCAAGTTTCATAAAATTCCAATCAGTGGTTGTAGAGAAATAGCCCGTACAAGATTTTGGTCACAAGCAGAATCAAAGGACCATAACTCCGTGAAAAATCAATGAACTGGAACACAAAGACAGTATGCGCATCTGCACTTGATAATGATGCATCCTAGCAAGTTTCATAAAATTTCAACAAGAGGTTGTAGAGAAATAGCCTGGACAAGAATTTGTTCACAAACAGAATCAAAGGGCCATAACTCAGTGAAAAATCATCGAACCAGAACACAAAGACAATATGCGCATCTGCACTTAGCAATGATGCATCCAAGCAAGTTTCATAAAATTCTAACCAAATGTTGTAGGGAAATAGCCCACACATGAACTTGGTGACGCACGGACGGACAAAGCGGCGACTATATGCTTCTCCCCTTTGGGGGAGCATAATAAATGGAGATAATTCAAAGTTGGGCAATGTAGAGCTATAGTTTTTGGACAATGCACTTCCTCTCAATGTCCTCTATCACTTTGTGAAATATGAACCAAATCCCTTGAATAGATCATGAGTAATCTTTATGACAAGTATACTAAAAGTGATAAATGGGGATAATTGAAAAATGAGACACGGTAGAGCTATAGTTCTTAGACACTGTACTTCTCCTTAATGATCTTTGTCTTTGTATGCAGTTTGAATAAATTCCATTGAGCACTTTTAGAGTTATGCCCAGGACAAGTAAATTTACTAAAGGGAGATAAATCAAAAAGTAAGCTAAGTAGAGTTATGGTTCTTGAACACTACACTTCTTCTAAATGTCCTCCCTCATTGTGTGAAGATTCAACAAAATCCCTTGAATAGTTTTGCAGTTATGCTCCGGACAAAAGTGTTAATTAATAAAGGAAGATAATTAAAAAAGTAAGCAAGGTAGAGTTATGGCTCTTGAACACTGCACTTTCTCTCAATGTCCTCTGTCATTGTATGAAGATTCAACAAAATCCCTTGAATAGTTTTGCAGTTATGCTCCGAACAAAAGTGTTACAGATGGACGGACGAAGACCATTACCATATCCCTCTTTGCTTTTGACTGAGTGAGTCATGACCAATTATCTTTTTTGTCATTTTCTCTTATATAGGTTTTGTAAAGTAGACCCTGCTCCCAGGGCCAAAGGCTAAGGCCCAGGGGGATGCAATTCACATTTTTTATAAAAAGACCCATAAGCCTAAATAATCATAATTACCATTTTGCTTCCCAGTTTTTCCAATAATAAGAATATTTTTAAAGTTTGACTTGAACAGACTATTTTGGCCCAGTCCCCAAGGTCACTTAGGGGTGGGGCATTTAATAAAACATTGACATTAACCATCATGTAGCAACAACAACAAATCCCACCAAAAAAACATTCAAATAAATTATTTTAGTCTTGAGAAATAACAGTTTTGTTCATTTCCTCTATACAGTAAAGTAGGCCCCACTCCCAGCACTAAGTGGTGAGACCCAGAGGCATTAAATTCACAATTTTATGAAGTACCCATAGACCTTAGTAATTATGCTTACAATTTGTTTCCCAGCACTCCCCATATAGATAAAAAGATTCTTTAAGTTTACCAAACATTTGTCTGTTATATCTCCACCCAAGGCCCCAAGGGGGTGGGATCCATAAAATTCACCTTTAAGTACCAAAGGTACATGCAAAATATTTCATTACAATCGGTTTTTGAGAATAAGTAAAAAATGTGAATTGGACAAATGATAAATGACAAAAGGTGATCGCAGAAGGGCAAATGGAATTTTATCTCAGGTGACCTAAAAAGTGGGTGATAGTGCAGTGGATGATGTGTTGGCTGCTCGCACACTGGAGGCTGTGGGTTCAATCCCAGACTAAACCTGATGACCGTCCAAAAACAACACTGCAATGGTTCTGCCCAGGAAATAGAGAAATAGAGCAATTATATTAAACGCTCAACTTTCTTTGCAATAGAGCTAAAATAAGTTAAATATAAACTAAATAGGTTCTATGATAGTCAAATAAGTAACATGCATACTAAAGGTGATTCAGTAAAATGATATAAAACAAAAAATTATTATGATAAAAGTTTATATTAAACAAACATATAAAGAGGTAACAATAGGGGATACTGCCTTCTTTACGTGTACTGGTTAATGATTACAACTACCCCTCAAACTGATCCTCCCCAGCAAGTTTTGGCTAAATCTGACCAGATGTAGGAGGATTTTACAGACACGATTTTTGTGACAGACAAAAGGACAGATGGAAAGCACATAAAATGAATTCATCTACATGTACATGCATATTCAAAACTTGAAATGATAAATCTACATGCAGTCATAGCTTAAATGATACGTTTGCATGCATATTCTTAATCTATAAAAATACAAGTTGTGACTGAAAGTAAATGAAATGCTGATTCCGTTATTAGAACATACAGACAGACACCTGTGACTGGTTTTAGATACACATATTCACATTACAACACAAGCATAAAATGTATACCCACCTATTCTACAAATCTTATGGAAACCTGAAAGTTTTTTAAATAGACCAAATGCAATTAGTTTCATTAGAATGATCATTTTTTTAAGAGGGAGAACTCATAAATAAAATTTAATTGCAACCACCAAAAGAGCGGGAATGCTTATGTTTGATGTATATGTGGGCTTAGTTCAGCACTAGTAGGGAGTAGCAGAGTCAACCAGAAACCATTAACATGCACACCAGATCGGTTCCAGGCACAGAATAACAACAAAACAATACCAATGTAAGGCCAACACCAAATATTTACCTAAGTTGAACAAGAAAGGTCTGTCTCACTGATCTGAGGCAGAAAATGTCATGTTTGAGATTATTCATTCAGCCTGTTACATACAGAAAATGTCATGTTTGAGATTATTCATTCAGCCAGTTACATACAGAAAATGTCATGTTTGAGATTATTCATTCAGCCTGTTACATACAGAAAATGTCATGTTTGAGATTATTCATTCAGCCAGTTACATACAGAAAATGTCATGTTTGAGATTATTCATTCAGCCAGTTACATACAGAAAATGTCATGTTTGAGATTATTCATTCAGCAGTTACATACAGAAGGACAACTGTTCTTCAGCTGATATTCACATACAACCATCCAAGGGTTTCTTTTACCAATAACATATGTAACACAGCGGTATTTCTAATTTTGGAATCTATATTTAGATGCTCGTTCACGATTGATTATAATTATATATATAACAGCATGTGTAATCGGACAATTTGCAAACATATATATAGCAATCACTAAATAAAACAGTTGAAAGTTTTCATTTATTTCAGTTAAAAACTTACATAATTATATTTAAATTAGTTAATGTACCATTTCAAAGTAATTCTGTATACCTAGTACAGAAACTTTATAATATTTGGGGAGTACATTAGCCATCTAATTTTTAAGGTAAGGGGTCTCTTTCCATTTTTAACAACTAGGGTGTATTTAGCACACCCATGAGGGTAAAATACCACAAAAATCAACTTATCTGAGTCTCTGTTTACAAATATAAATAAAATGTTAAAAAATGGTGTTAAATAGCACTCTCTTCCTCCCTCAAACAATTTACAGAAGTCATGTTTTTATTTTTTCAGACATTGAAAATCAAGATAAAACACCGGTTTTAAAGGGAAAATATCAGGATTTTTAAAAATTTTCAAACTGACTAAAAATATTTTTCAATACATGTATATGTATATGATGACAATATATACTAACTGACCTCATATTGTCAAAAGGATGTCTAATCAGACATGCCAATACACTGAAAAGAGATTTCCTAACGTGGGCTATGCATTTAGGTTAGACTAAAATAGATTTCCCTCTTAAAAGTGCAACATATTTTGTGACATAGTAAATCAGTCTCATAATTTCAATTTGATTTCAATTTTATCCATTATACAGGTTTACACGTATTAAAAATTCCGAATGATGTCATGTAGTATTTGAGTGCTGTCTATTTTTGGAATAGGGATTTTGTTTCAACATTTCCACTCCAATTTAAATACCGGTATTGACTTTATCACATTTTGGGTGGAATTGACATACCAAACCATTCAGATTTTATTTATTAATGAAAATGAGATGCTTTTTATCCATTTTAATAGTTGTTTTATTTTTAAGACATTTCTAGCGATTTTTCCTGATACGGTCGTTTTAAAGCCATCAAAAGAGAATGGTTCAAAAGTACTTTCATGAAACATTCAAAACTATTCAAAATGAGCCAAGGGACATGTGGACAGATAGGTTGACTAGACAGTTACTCCATGGTGTTTCATTGCATGTTAAACTGAATACTTCTGTGTCGTGGATGGAAATACATAGCTTCCACATAGCTATACAAGCCCTGTGCATGTCAGTCAGGTGGTGCATAAAACACTTTGTCATTTTTGCTGAAGCTTTTTGAGAAGTTATTAGAATCTCAGTCCTTGAATTTGAAAGGTACAGGGCACACATGCCCAACAATGATATGGAAATAAAGAGCCTCTATTTGCATTTGTATTATCATGACTTCATGGCAGAAAGTTTTATGGACTGTCTATGTAGCTATGACTTGTATCACCATGACTTCATGGCAGAAAGTTTTATGGATTGTCTATGTAGCTATGACTTGTATCACCATGACTTCATGGCAGAAGTTTTATGGATTATTTTTGTAGCTATGACTTGTATCACCATAACTTCATGGCAGAAAGTTTTATGGACTGTCTATGTAGCTATGACTTGTATCACCATAACTTCATGGCAGAAAGTTTTATGGATTGTCTATATTGTATTTGTATTATCATGACTTCATGGCAGAAAGTTTTATGGATTGTCTATGTAGCTATGATTTGTATCACCATAATTTCATGGCAGAAAGTTTTATGGAATGTCTATGTAGCTATGACTTGTATCACCATAACTTCATGGCAGAAAGTTTTATGGATTGTCTATGTAGCTATGACTTGTATCACCATAACTTCATGGCAGAAAGTTTTATGGATTGTCTATGTAGCTATGATTTGTATCACCATAATTTCATGGCAGAAAGTTTTATGGATTGTCTATGTAGCAATGACTTGTATCACCATGACTTTATGGCAGAAGTTTTATGGATTATCTATGTAGCTATGACTTGTATAACCATAACTTCATGGCAGAAAGTTTTATGGACTGTCTATGTAGCTATGACTTGTATCACCATAACTTCATGGCAGAAAGTTTTATGGATTGTCTATATTGTATTTGTATTATCATGACTTCATGGCAGAAAGTTTTATGGATTGTCTATGTAGCTATGACTTGTATCACCATAACTTCATGGCAGAAAGTGTTATGGAATGTCTATGTAGCTATGATTTGTATCATCATAATTTCATGGCAGAAAGTTTTATGGAATGTCTATGTAGCTATGACTTGTATCACCATAACTCCATGGCAGAAAGTTTTATGGATTGTCTATGTAGCTATGATTTGTATCACCATAATTTCATGGCAGAAAGTTTTATGGTTTGTCTATGTAGCTATGATTTGTATCACCATAATTTCATGGCAGAAAGTTTTATGGATTGTCTATGTAGCTATGACTTGTATCACCATAACTTCAAGGCAGAAAGTTTTATGGATTGTCTATGTAGCTATGACTTGTATCACCATGACTTCATGGCAGAAAGTTTTATGGATTGTCTATGTAGCTATGACTTGTATCACCATAATTTCATGGCAGGAATTTTATGGATTATCTATATTGTATTTGTATTATCATGACTTCATGGCAGAAAGTTTTATGGATTGTCTATGTAGCTATGACTTGTATCACCATAATTTCATGGCAGAATGTTTTATGGATTATCTATATTGCATTTGTATTATCATGACTTCATGGCAGAAAGTTTTATGGACTGTCTATGTAGCTATGATTTGTATCACCATAATTTCATGGCAGGAATTTTATGGATTATCTGTATTGCATTTGTATTATCATGACTTCATGGCAAAATGTTTTATGTATTGTCTATGTAGCTATGATTTGTATCACCACAACTTTTTGGCAGAAGTTTTATGGAATGTCTATGCAGTTATCATTTGTATAATTATTTCATGGCAGAAATTTTAAAATTATGTACATAGACAGTATTTGTATTAGCTCAAGTATACAACAAACTGTTGGAAACCTCAAAGACACAAAAGTGTAAACTGACAGGTACACATTACAATTGGTAATGTTGCAACTAAGCCACTCCAGCGAGACAATCACTTACCTGTGGTACAGACTGCGAGAGTGGTCTCCCCTGACCAGGTCTTGCAGATGGCCCCCTGAATCCTTGGGGAGGGGGAATAAGCGGACCTACTTCCTCATCTTCATTTATAACAGTTTCCTGTAACAATATTGTAACATTTATATCATACTGGTGTGTGTATATACAAAGTAATTTTTGGTGACAATATATTATACATGTAGAAAGAATTTACATATCATAATGTTAGAAATGAGTTTGTATCATAACATATTTCTGTGACACTGTTACATTCACTATGTCGGTTGTATAAGTTGTTTATATTATCCACATGTTAAAATTAAAATTCTTGTTGTGAATTACTTACACCATGAAAATTCACTTCCTAAACCTTTATAACTGTATTAAAATTGCAATTTTATTGCAGAAAAACACCAACAAATAAACTATTTTTGTATTTTCTTCAATGCCCAATTTTTGTTTTTGAATCCCTTTCTAGAACATTTTTAAAAGCACTCTGTCAGGATACACCACTTACGTAGAGCCAAATTTGACCCTTTAAATCAACAACCATGGCTGATTTGTTTCCTTTTGACTTTGATTTGACCTAGGCTAAATATGTTATAAAAGGTATGTTGTTAAAATGACAATCTACATGTAACTACATTATCTAGTTAATCAAGTCTGTATTTTTTAATTTATATTCACTTTGATGTTCTAATCAGTTTTTTTAATTTATTAAGTTTTATTGTTATATTATCATCTTTAAAGTAACTTTCATAAAACAGTTTGTAATTTTATATCCATAGGACTAGTACCATAATTCTAGATTAAACTAAAGACAAGTAGTTTTTTGGTCAGAACAAGCAGATTTTAGAAATACTTGTCCGACTGGACAAGTGAAATAAAAAATTAATGTAATGGCCTGCATACTAAATAAATGTCATACTATGATTCAATGCAAAGTACTTGCAATAACATGAAGATCTAACACTGTAAACTCATTGTTTGATGCATGAGGTCCATATTATTGATACAGTTCAGCTACAAGTTTTACTGTAGCTTCAGGAGGCAATTTGTTTGGTTATTTTTTTATTATTTATTTCACTGTAGTTGAAACCATTAGGAAGCAGTTAATGGGTGCATATGAAATGAGCTATCATGTTCACTAACCAATTCTATCATCCTAAAAGAGTAATAAGAAAGTCTGGCAACTCAAAAAGCTATGTTCTTTTTTCTTTATATAGGCCATTTGATTGTTGTTATATCCTGTCTGTCCACTTGGTGCCCTGATCAGAACATAGAGAATGTTTTAAATACGATGTATCAGGAAAAATGGCTAAATGTTATGAATGTTACATGATGTTAGTTACTGCAGAAGAATGAATCATTTTGAATATACATCTCTTTTATTAATGATAATTAAATCGTGAAGCTGCTGTATTTTGGATTAATTTGTTTTCATAATAATTTAATTCCTTCACCTGTAAATAATTTTCACCATTTCCGGTGTTTCCATTCATATCATATTCCTCACTCTCCATCGACTGTGTTCTCTTGCCCGGCCTCGCAGACCTGTTGGGTGCCTCCCTTATTGGCACAGCCATGCCGTTAACCATTGGTGGTCTGTCATCCTTATTGTTCAAATCATCTGGAATTTTACTGGAATCTTCATCCATATTCTCCTCATTATATCTAGTAAATGAAACAGTAAATCTTAGGTGGTTCATTTGATACGTCATAATATTTGTTGCAATTTTAAGTGGAAAATCTATATTAGTCTTTGTTGGGTGTGTATGCAAAGTTCCTTTTCAATTCATGATTTTGGCCTGTTTAAATATCCTTATGGCAATAAAGATTCAACAAGTATAATATATATATGCAGGATATATTAAAAAAAAATTTCTAAAATTTTGAAAAAGCCTGACACACTGAATGTTAACTTGCAGACCAAGTTGAGAGCTTACCAGATTTTAAACAATAACATTTTAATTTATTGGGCATTAAAACATAGTTATTGAAAAAAGTATTAGCAAAAAAAATAACAGAACCTTTCTGTACACAGAGAACTGCAACTAGTATTGAAAACAGACTTTTTTTTTCAAAGGTAAACTAACTCCAATTATAACAAGAGGGCCAAGATGACCCTATATCACTCACCTGACTGACATTGAGTCACCCAACTTAAGTAGATTATATAATACATGTACACTCAAAATTCCAGAAAAACGAGATGGGCCAGTAGTTAGAATTTTGATTTGTTTTGAAGATGTAACAGATGCATTAAAAGTTCAAACTTGGTAGAGGTTCACCCATGGTATGTGTCAGTGAAATTACATCAAAATCAGGTCAGTATATTCTGACAAGAAGGATTTTGAAGCTTTTACTATAGCTGCCTATACGTTTGAAGACTGTTCCAAACCTAAGTCTTCGAACTAAGATAAATATCCAGTTCCAGCACAAAACCAACCTGTTATGTTTGAGAACAGTTTCAAACTAAAGCATCAGACTAAACTATTGTGCATGAAACTATCCACAGTTCCAGCACAATAAATATTCTTACGATTTTCAAACACAAGCCTTCCCAAAGTCTATTGCTTGAAAGAATCTTTGTCGCAGTGCACGCTCCCCAAAAAACAATTAGGCTCCTCCTCCGAGATTTCAAGTACACTTTGACACTGAAAATCTCAAGCAGACTTCTTGCTGTGAAGAAACTAGCTAAAAATATGGTATTGCTTTATTATGAAGCAGTAAACCATCCCTGTCTGAACCATAAAAACTCTGACTTTTATATTCAGAAAAACACCTATTTTAAAATGGTTCATGATTTATGAATAATATTTCAATCATTGATTATAATTGTATCATTCATCTTTTTATGATGAATTATCTTTTAAAACTTACATGTATATCTGGTATAATATTGTATAATAATAACAAAAAAAAAAGTTTATTTAAAGAGTTTATTACCTCTTCTTATAACAATTGCTATATACAAACATTTATGCTATAAAACAAGGGCATTAATTTGACATAAAACTAACCCCACTCCCTGGCTGCCATGTTTTTTGACGAATCAAGATGGCTTGAACAAACTTGTTAAAAAGTCACCCAAGGAACATTTCTGTGAAATTGTTTTAGAATCGAGCCAGTAGTTTCTGACAAGAAGATTTTTTAAGTTTTTACTATAAACTAACCTCACCCCCTGGCCGCCATGTTTTTTGACGAATCAAGATGGCATGAACAAACTTAGTAGAGGGTGTCCCAAGGAACATTTCTGTGAAATTATATAAAAATTGGCCCAGTGGTTTCAGAGGAAAAGTTGTTAAAAGCTAAAAGTTAACGACGGACAACAGACGACGGACACCAGGTGATCACAAAAGCTCACCTGTGAGCCTTTGGCTCAGGTGAGCTAAAAATCCCATAAAGAGAATAAAAACTTCTCCGCTCACTCAACTTTGCTCAACATCCTTGATGCTTTGAAATATTGTGTAGAAACATACAAATAACAGCAAGACTATGAGAATCAATGCCATTACCTACTAGATCTTGTTTGTCAAACTGGTATTACTCCAATTTTGTAATATTGATAACGACTAAAATAAAAACCTTTGTTGGTCATGTTTTTGCGGAGCTCCTTTGGAATATTTTGGTGATGGTATCCCAGACTGAGCTCTTGGTGGTCTGGTTGTAGCCGAGGGAGGCGGATGCAATGGAGCTGCATATCCCCTCGGAGGTGTCAAGTTCTCAGGGAGTTCTGGTGGGGAGCGCACATCCTGCTCACGCTCTATGTCCTTTACAATCTCCTTCTCTCGCCTTTTCTTTTTCTTTTTTCTGGTTGGTCTTTCCATTTTGTTCAAGTTGGGAGGTTTGGGTGCATTCTCCAATGGCATTAACATCGGAGGTGGGAGGATTTTTTTGCCTTCAAGCATGCCTGAAAAGTGTTATGTATAGCAGTCGTTGTTTATTAACAATACATGTACTAAAGAAGTCGTTGGAATTTAGAGCAAATATCCATAATTTCCATTACACCCAATATAGAGCTGTACAACAATATCATTCCTTGGAAATGTTCAATATGACCGAAAGTAAATACACCTTAGCTTTCCTAGATAGAAGAAGAGTCAGTTTCAGTTCAAGTCTTCAATTATTCATTAGCCATATGAACTGATATACCAGTTTTTATCTTTAACTTGCCATTTTTATAAGCACGAGTAATTTAACTATAACCAGTAAGAAAATTTCAGTTTATTAAATGTATTGACACAAACACTTTTTTGTCTGCAATCTTAAATTACCCAAACAAAATATAGTGACAATAAAACATTCCACAGCAACCAAAATATTGATCTGACCGAAAAGCATACTATTCTCATTGCCCTCTATCTCCATGTCAAAATTCAAAACTTTTACTTAAGTTCTCCTTAGTTATCACAGGTTCCAGATATTAACACTTTTTTACATTTCATTACCATAGCAACCAAAATATTCATCTGACCAGAAAACTAAATAATGTGATGTCCTCATTACTCTGTATCATCATATAAATTTTCACAACTCTTAAAATGAAAGTAGAGTAAAACCCCACATTACAACCTCCACAATATTGAGACCACATCACTATCAGCAGCATTTATTTAATGGACAGATTTTTTCCTAAATGGTCGTTAATTCCAATAATACAAGACTCATGCTTATCCACTGACACGATCCCCAAATATGTTCCAACCACATATTAGAAGTAATTTTTACATCCATCAATAAAACAACTGATTGCCACATGATGCAATTTACGACATAAACAAAAGAAGTCTTCAAAGTTGTCATGCTTCAGGAAAGATTTTGATAAAACAACTGGATTGTTTGGTAATTAGGCAACTATCAATTACTGATTCAAAGTAGTATAAACTCAATACGGTATTTTGAAACTGCGTCATTTTATCTTTTAGATGGAATCTACCATATTAGGGATGACAGCACATTTATCTGTTACATACATTATACAATATAATAGATTTAATATTAATGTGTTACCTGTATTGGAGGAGTCCAATTATAAAAAGAATGACGTAGTTTCACAATAACGTATTCAGTTTATATGGGATAATACAAGTAATAAAAACATTTTTTAATCGTTTTGTTTAGATTTGAGTTAACTTGTGAAATTGAAACTAGAATCTGTGCATGTCGCACTTACAAATTTGGTCTTCCTGTGACACATTGTCAGAAAAAAAAATGAAACAGTTACATGTATAGCCTGGAGATGATCAGATGGACTCACAGACATACACCAAACAGCCATTGTGACATATATGTCAAGTTCGTCGCAAGTGGGTTCGACATAAATAATGGTTTCCTAAAAGAAATATAACTCGTAAGATATAAAATTTATTAACATGAAAATCTGGAATTTTCCTAGCCAACATCCTTAAGTACACTTTAAGCTATCTCAGGATCTGGACAGACATCAGATAAATGGAATGATGGAGGTTTAACCATAAATATCTCTGGTGAAACAGTGATTCGGAAGAAGCATACATGTAAACAATTCCTACCTGGAGGTTTCCCTGCAGAATCTGGTCTACTTGTGTCTTTGTTCATTTGGTCTCCTGAAGGTGGACTCAACACCTGGTCTCGTAAATTACCTCCTGAACCAGGTCTGTTTACTGGAGAAGGAGTGCGACGTGTTTGAGGCTTGGGAGGTGAGGGTTGCATGCGTGGAGGTCTTGGGGCGGGGCGAGGTTTCGCGGGAGGAAATGATTCAGCTGGATTTGGTGAGGGAGATCTGTTGTAGAAGTTGTTACTAGGCCCACGCTGGGCACCAGGAGCAGGGTTGGGAGAACGCATTGGAGGTCGGGGCTGCATGTCCATACTCTGGACTTCTTCAGGGAAATCAGCACTCTTTCTGTAGGGGGCTTGCTGTAAAAATAACAATGTTTGAATGAACGAGGGAACATTTTATAAAACAACATAAGTAATACTAATAACATGAATATGAAATTTAACTTTGTGAAGGAACTGTGTCATTAAAATGAGCAGCACCTTTTGCAGAAGTTTTATATTTTAATACAAACAGTGGTTTCGGAACTATTCATGCATTTATCTTCATTTATCTATATGGTCAAAAGTTAATAAATTGACATTGAATATTATGATTTTGCAACTGTATTAAAAGCTTTGAATAAGCCTTTTTTGTCTTGTTTTTTTAAATATTTTGTATAGTCAGTTGTCAATGATTATTCTCTGTGATTTGTATAAAAACAAAA
Organism: Panopea generosa; assembly: GCA_029582155.1. Taxonomy (NCBI): domain Eukaryota; kingdom Metazoa; phylum Mollusca; class Bivalvia; order Adapedonta; family Hiatellidae; genus Panopea; species Panopea generosa. The sequence goes on along the minus strand of CM055899.1, from coordinate 30,655,975 downwards.
CTAACAAGAGCTGTTGAAGGGAAGACACATTCGACTATTTTGATATTGTTCCAAAACAACAGCTTTTTCAGTAAAATAAGTACCAAATGGAAGACAATTAAAACTCAGGGGTGGTAAAATTAAACTATAATTATTGCTTGTCTGTTAAAAATAAATTAGCAAAATAATTCTCCAACACCATTTATTTTCATTATCAACAGTAATGTTTTTTTTTGAAAACAACAAAGTGAATGGATGGCTCGTATTGCCTTAATATCATTTAATGCAACATTTGTCATTTGTTACATGTGTCTTTCAAACTTTAAAATTGCTTTATAAATTCATTTACCATTGCTGACAAATAACCCCTAAAGGTGTGCCATTACCTAACTAAAGGCACACATGTACATATAATAACCCTAAATACTTCAATTGCATGACTGGAATAATACAAATTGGTCAAGCATATCAAACAATTCAAACAATAATTTAAAATATAGTGTTAGTTTATCAATGTTTTACATATATGCAATACAAGTATGCACTACCTTCAAATCATATAGCAATATACCAGTTCTTGTTAATGGATCTATAGTGTTGTACCAACACATACAGTTTATCCATGCTGGATATCCTTCCACATTCTAAGTTGTTCAATTTTATACATATATACGATATAGGTCTATGCACTAACTTCACCTCAGAGGGCAATATATTGGTACCAGTTTATGAAAATGGATCTAAAGTTGAAATAATCTTGTACCAGCATGCACAGCTTATCACAGCTGGAAGTGAATTTTTTTTTAATAATAATAAAAAAAACAAGAGCTGTCGGAGGGACAACGCGCTCAACTATTCGAATATTTGTCAATGAAGTACAAACTTTATTGAGACTGATGACAAATCAAAGCAAATAAGAGTTATCTAACTTACACAATTGACCAAATTGAGTAGGTCTTATAACTGCAATATATTGTATGAAGTTTCAATCAAATACATGCAGTGATTGCTAAGTTATAAAATTTCTAAGTAAAACAAAGGCCCTAATTTGCAAAACATCTGGAAAGATTTATCCGACTTGATTAATTTAGTTGGTTTCATGACTACAAAGCCATATGTAAAGTTTCAATCAAATACATTGAGTGGTTGGTGTAATATGGACTTGACGGTACTTGCATGCAAAACTTTAACCCAAATTCTAAGTCATAGAAGGGCAATAATTTGGATTATATTCATCAAAGAGCTATCTAACTTAGTTATTGTAGTAGAGTTGATGAATGGGAAGGCTTGTGTAAAGTTTCAATCAAATACACTGAGTGGTTGGTGAGATATGGACTTTATGGTACTTGCACACAAAACTTTAACCAGAATTTCTAAGTCAAACAAGGGCAATAATTTGCATTATATTCATGCCAGAGTTATCTGACTTAGTTATTGTAGTAGGATTGATGAATGGGAAGGCTTGTGTAATATTTCCATCAAATACACTGAGTGGTTGGTGAGATATGGACTTTATGGTACTTGCACACAAAACGTTAACCAGAATTTCTAAGTCAAACAAGGGCAATAATTTGCATTACATTCATGCAAGCGTTATCTAACTTAGTTATTGTAGTAGGGATGATATCTGGGAAGGCTTGTGTCAAGTTTCAAGTTAATACATGCAATGGTTACTGAGATATGGACTTGATGGTACTTGCGCGCAAAACTTTAACCAGTATGCGTAAGTCAAAAAAGGGCAATAATTTGCATTATATTCATGCAAGAGTTATCTTACTTAGTAATTGTAGTAAGGTTGATGACTGGAAAGGCTTGAGTAAAGTTTCAAGTCAATACATGCAATGGTTCCTGAGATATTGACTTGATGGTACTTGCACACAAAACGTTAACCAGAATATCTAAGTCAAACAAGGGCAATAATTTTCATTATATTCATGCAAGAGTTATCTAATTAAGTTATTGTAGTAGGGTTGATGACTAGGAAGGCTTGTGTAAAGATTCAAGGCAAAACATGCAATGGTTACTGAGATATGGACTTGATGGTACTTGCATGCAAAACTTTAACCAGAATTCAAACAAGGGCAATAATTTGCATTATATTCATGCAAGAGTTATCTTACTTAGTTATTGTAGTAGGATTGATGACTGGGAAGGCTTGTGTAAAGTTTCAAGTCAATTCATGTAATGGTTACTGGGATATGGACTTGATGGTACTTGCACGCAAAACTTTAACCAGAATTTTTAAGTCAAACAAGGGCAATTATTTTCATTATATTCAAGCAAGAGTTATCCAATTTAGTTATTGTAGTAGGGTTGTTGACTGGTAAGACATGTGTAAAGTTTCAATCAAATACATGCAATGGTTACTGAGATACGGACTTGTTAGTACTTGCATGCAAAACTGTAATCAGATTCAAGGGCAATAATTTGCATTACATTCATGCAAGAGTTATCTTACTTAGTTATTGTAGTAGGGTTGTTGACTGTTAAGAAGTGTGTAAAGTTTCAATCAAATACATGCAATGGTTACTCAGATACGGACTTGCTAGTACTTGCATGCAAAACTTTAATCAGATTTTCCAAGTCAAACAAGGGCAATAATTTGCATAACATTCATGCAAGAGTTATCTAACTTAGTTATTGTAGAAGGGTTGATGACTAGGAAGGCTTGTGTAAAGTTTCAAGTCAATACATGCAATGGTTACTGAGATAGCGACTTGCATGCAAAACTTTAACCAAGGTGTGACCCCAACGCCAATGCTTTGGTGAGTACAATAGCTCTGTTTATTCTCTGAATTGTCAAACTAAAAATAAAAAAGAAAGATAAATATTTTTACTCCTTAGAGCGGGCAAAAAAAAAGAAAAGATTAAAAAAGTGAAATATTTTACCCCTTAAGGCGGACCAATTTTGCCCTCAGGGTCATGGTCTTGAATAAATTTGAGAGAGGACCACAAACTGACTCTTTTTGCCAAACTTCTAAGCTCAAAGCCTAGTACTACAAACTTTAACCTGCTAAAAACAAAAAACTTTAACCTGAAATCTTAGGTCCGTAAAGGGCCATAAAACTGCCAAAATGCAACCCTGAGTTATGATTTTTGTGTCTTTGTGTTCCATTAATGATGCTGAACACACATGTGAAGTTTCATTCACACCCAATGAGTGGTTGCATAGATATATCACCGGATAAAAAACGCAGACGCCAGGGTGAGTACAATAGCCTCCCTATTCTATGAATAGTCAAGCTAAAAAGAGAATTTACTATTTTCCAAAAGTATTCCTATGTAAAAGTCCCCTTACTATGCCTCAATATACCTAACCCCTTCATTTGTATAAAATTGAAACTCTTACTCACAGGGATCATTCAAGCCAAATATGAATGAATTTTGGCTAATCTGTTCTTGAGAAGAAGATTTATGAAATTTCACAATTTTATCCTTTTCTGGGCCCCGGGTGGCCCCTTATGGATATTCTATCTCCTTTAAATGACCCAGTCTCCACTGTTATGACTAAACAATGCTTCAGACATCAATACAATTGGAATAATACAGACCTTAAATGTTCTAGTACACCAAAAGAATGCAAACAAAACAAATATCAAACGCGTTTTAAACATTATACAAACGGACTAAAAATGCGAACGAAACGATAAACGAAATGCTACACGGGCGCAACAGGACTAACGATCCACAAACAATTATGCAAACATTAAACGCAACAAAAATTAAATGCATTTTTAGGATATGCCTTGGAGATTTGAATATCCTCTAATAATACCATAGGTATATTGACAATTAAATAAATGATTAATTGAAATGATTGCTCTCTTAGTCATTTAAATTCTACAAATGGCTATCTATACCTGTAACTTTAATTTAATGTCTTTGTTATAAGTTTCAATCCCGAATTATCCGTGAACAACATTGCCTCTGGCTTCGTGTCTTTGCTTGTAAAAGTGTGATAAAACAGTCAGATGACGCATGACCTGCTTACACAACTCCCCCAATTAACTGATCATCTATATATCTACACACTGATTTATCTGTTATATGATTGACATTTAGGAAAAGTTTTCACTCTATTTTTAGAAAATCTGTTCATTACATCGAACTGGTTGTCTTCTAAAATGTTTATTTTTTATAAAGCCATTTATTAACAAAGGATTACTATTAAATTGATAGAGAGATATTTATAATTACACACATCTAAATTTATGTACAGAATGACAACTTGTGCCGTTGTCCATTCAATTTCACCAAAAATGCATTTCAAATGCGTTTGACACGCAAAACAAACGCATTTGAAATGCATTTTAGTTTCGTTTGTGGTTTGCATTTTTTTATTATAAACAAAAATTCGAAATGCAGTTCAAAATGATACTGAATGCATTTTAGCCTGCTTGTATTGTTTACTGTGTATCGTTTACCATTCATCATTTACACGGCATGCTCACCAATCGCATCATCTCTGGTTGTCCAATTGTACATCCATTACAAAATATTTGGTTGCAGTAGAATAAATAGTATGAGCTTTATATTTAACGAAATCACCGGGTGTTATATGATAGTATATTGATTAAATAAATTAAAATAATGTGGATTAAAATCTTTCCAAAAGATTGCTCACTACCCCACCCTATTTTATATATGGTCTACCATATAGGTGATGATTTTAAGTGTAACAGCAGATTAATATGTTACATCAAGCTCAATCTTTGAAATTAAATACACACAGTTAGCGAGTCATGCTTCTATGCAAAAAACAGAGTATAGACGCTTCAGGCTAGTATTAATTTTAATGCATTATTTACCGGTATTTTTGCAATTATAATTGCTGTTTTGAATTTCGATAGATTGTCATGCACAACAATTATACCAATTCTTTAACAAAAGAATATATTTATAATCTGCAAAGATAAATATATTTACAAATATGCCATGCCTTAATTTATATAGCAAATGCACATGCTTTATGTCTATAACTCTGACACAATTTATTTTTGACCTCGTTCCAATGTGTAATGTTGTCACTTGACAGTTTCTTGCGTCATTTTATGTTGCGTTCTATTTCACGAATGTAAATGCATGGGGAGGGTAAGGGGTTGGACAGCATTATAATTAAAACATTATGCCCGGTTGGTGTTTTCATAAAAATAGATACTTTGAAGAGTAAAAGTGTTATGCCTTGTGACAGGGCTTCTAAAATCGCTGGTTTTTCCGTCTTAAAGACCTTTTTTCTTCTCAAAATTTAATAAATTATCTGTCAAGATTTTTCCTACAAATCGTATAAAACCATAAAATAACATTTGATCCAGAACCCGGTTGTTTGTCATCAGGTGTGCCAAATGGGGTCAAATTAGGCTAAACCATTACTGATAGAAGGGAAGCTACTGGAAGGGTCAATCATAGTATAAATAGCACCCTTCTGGTATATGATCAGTGGGCCATATCAGATCGAAATGTTTGATCAGTAATTTTTTTTATCTACAAGCCGTGTTACTGCAAATAACTCCTACCCCCACAAAAGTGCATTGATTAGTAGTCACCGTAAATAAAATATAAAACGCATTTGAAATTAATACCATACCGGTTTCTCATCATTGATTCAACTTTAATAAATTATTTTTATAAATTTCCTACGAAATCTGACAAGTGTTTAAATTTTTTAAAATAAATGACATAAACATGTCTGACACTTTCAAGGAGTTTTATGTACATTACACCAATAGAATTCCTTTGATATCCTTACATCAAAAATTTCAAAGATTACATTTTGGCATCTTATTAAAAACGAATTCATTATTGTTATTCATGAAATTCTAAACCAAAACAACCTCTCTGTGTTTCAAATTAAAGGTATATCATCCTTAATATTTGAAAATGGCGAACGTGAAAACTTGAAAAATTGGCTACCATTAACACTACTAAATGTAGATTATAAAATAAATGCAAAGTGCTTTGCACTCAGATTTTACCCTATTCTAACAACGCTCATTAACACAAATCAAAAAGGATAATGTAAATGGTAGATTCATAAATGAATCAAACAGGCTGATTCAAGATATCATTAAGTATGCAGATACAGAAAATTTGGATGGGTTAATAGTCTTTCTTGACTAGACCAAAGCATTCAACAGGCTCGAGTGGTCTTGGGTCAAAATGGGTTTACAAAGATTTGGATTTGGTGTAAAAACGATTAACTGGGTGCATATGCTACTAAAATCTTCTGAAATGGCCATACAAACAACGGTTTTATTTCAGAATATTTCAATATCTTGCGTTCAATAAAGCAAGGCTGTCCGATCGAACCGATTTTATACATCCTTCAAGCCAAAGCCATGGTATGCGTGGAAAGAAAGGATAACAACATCGAAGGTTTAAGTCTACTAATTCACGAAAATAAACAGTTAAATATCAAGCTAAATCAATATGTTGATGACACACAATTTTTTTAAAAAACGAAAGGTCTTTACCACACCTATTTAAACAATTGAAACTATACGAAACTGCGTCCGGTGCAAAAATGAATAAGGAAAAAACAACCGGCCTTTTAATAGGGAAATTAAAAAAGAAAAATCGGTTATTTAACGATATAAGTTGGACAAAAACCCACGTGAAAACATTGGGTGTATGTCATGGTTAACAAATTGATAATAACGCAATATGGCTAGACAAAATAAACAAAATAAAAAACAGTCTACAAGTATGGAAGTCAAAAGATTTAACATTTACAGGGAAAATCCTTATTTTAAAAACTTTTGTATTATCGAAAATAAATTATGAGCTAGAAATGCGAAGAATAACGGATAATATGAAAATGATCTTCAAAAGATTATGCTCAATTTTTTATGGAACAATAGAAAACCGCTAGTAGCAATGCAAACAATTTATCAAAGTTCATGACAAGGTGGTCTCGACATGATCAATCTTGATAGCGTAATACGATGTATTCTACTTATAATCAACAATGTTTTATATGTAACTGCTCTTCTATCGAAGGTCTTAACTGGTCAAACCAAAGCAGAATACCAACATTTTATAAAAATGCCATTTCAGCTTGGGCATCTTTTAAACAATTATTCACACCAAATAATTTGAATGATGTAAAAAATCTACCGTTGTTTGGAAATCATGAAATTTGCTTCAGAAAAAAAACACTTTTCTTTCAATCTTTCTCATAAAGTAACATCATGATAAATTCTGACATATGGGATTTTGAAAAGAAATCCTTTATCACTGAAACTGATCTATTGAGGAAACTAAAATATAAACAAAATTGGATAGCTGAATGGTTAATTATTAAAAGGGCAATTCCTCAGAAATACGTCAACACTTTAAAAGAACAAAATATTGAGACCTCCATAAAATGCTTGTATACATTAGATATAGAGGGAACAAAACTTCTAAGTTCTAAAAAAAAAATAACCTCGTCATGCAAATTAAAAACGTAACTAATACAAACGTACATAAATTCCAAAAGTATGACTCAACCAAAAGCACAACGAAACTGGGAAGAAAAGTTAAACTTAAATAATATTGATTGGTACACCGCTTGGATAAATATCAAAAAGGCTTATATTTACTGCTCAAATAAAGCAAAATAATTTCAATGGAAATTTCTTCACAATTCAATTTTCACTGAACACTGATTAAATTTAATGGGAGTATCTAATGGTCTTTGTAATATAGGCAAACAGGGAAGAGAACTTATTGTTCACTTATTCTTTAGCTGCAAAATTATAAGACCCGTTTTAGTGAACTTTGAGATTATACTTAGTAAAGTAATCGACTTATTAGATATAAGCTTGCGCAATTTGCAAATTGCCCACATTGTACTTGGTTATTACAATGTTCCAAATAAATGTAACTTATTAAACACTATTGTATTTGAATTGAAATGGAATATATTGAAGGACAGGAATAGCTGTAAATTTGATAAACAAATACATATTTCAGAGACATTATTTTTTAATAAAATACGTCGTATAAAAAACAGATTGTATATTTAAAACCAAGAAAAAAAAAAAAACATTGCCGCTATAAATTACTTATTGAGAATTGACACAAACAATTTTTGATTTGTTGAATACTGCATTCCTTAAAAACATCATCTCTTGAAATATAGCTTAACTCTTCTGTTTCGTTTCGTGAAGGTTGGTTAACACACGAGAGGCCTGTACAAACGGTATCTATAGTTGTTTGCTTATAAATATAATAAGATTACCTCTTTGTCCTATAGGTTATATATATATTTATGAAATGTGTAAAAGCATTAATTCAACTAAACATTCATGCTATATGCTGAGATGTCAGTAAGGATCAGCTTGTACGTATTGTCTGAACCGATAGTCCAATATATAGTGAATATTAACGTATTGCAATTATGCAAAATCGATAAATAATAAATGTCTTAATGCTTTCGTTTCACTTTTTTTTCAAGTTAACATAATTTATATATGAAATGTGAAAAACATTAATTCTAATAAACAATTTCGATATATGCTGGGATATCTGTAAGGATCAGCTTGTACATTTTGTCTGAGCCGATATTCCAGTATATATAGTGAATATTTAATGTATAACTATCCTGTTTTGAGATATGTATGTTTAATTTTTTGCACCTATGCAAGTCAAAACGAATAACAAATCAATGTGATTTAAATATTAAATGACAATATAACAATGTATACATGCTATAATTGGGATGGCCCCGACCTCTGCAGACCCATTACCGGGTAATAAACGGGCAAACTTACAGTAGCTCAAAAAAAATTTTTTTTCAAAGATACCCACTACGTGAAATAGCATGTGTCATAATAATGTTTGTTTCACTGGTGATGTCATCGGACATTAACACAAGGTGATAGGTGATAATGAAATGGTAGTGCTTATTCTTTTCAACCAGTTTGATGTAATGAACAGATTTTCTAAAAAAAGCTTGAAAACTTTTCCTAAATGTCAATCATGTAACAGAACAGCGACATTAATCAGTGTGTGGATAAATAGATAAGTTAATTGGGGGAGTTGTGTAAGCCATGCGTCACCTGATTGTTTTATCACACTTTTACAAGCAAAGACACAATGCCCGAGGCAATGTTTTTCATGGATAATTCGGGATTGAAACTTATAACAAAGAAATTAAATTAAAGTTACAGGTATAGCTATTCATTGAAATTAAATGACTAAGAGAGCAATCATTTCGATTAAATATTTATTTCATTGTCAATATACCTATGATAATATTAGAGGATAACCAAATCTCCAAGGCATATCCTAAAAATGCATTTAATTTTTGTTGCGTTTTATGTTTGCATTATCGTTTTGTATCGTTCGTCGATCGTTCATCCTGTTGCGTTCATGTATCGTATCGTGTATCATTTATTATTTCATTTGCATTTTTAGTCCGTTTGTATAACGTTTAAAAGGCATTTGATATTCATTTCGTTTGCGTTCGTTTGGTGTACTAGAATGGATTACGGTCTGTACTACATGCAAAATATCAAAGCTCCAGGCCTTGCATATCGGAGAAGAAAACTTGTGAATTTTTTGAAAATGATGAGACCCAGGGGCAGGGTCAAATTTGACCCCAGGGTCATGATTTGAATAAAATTCATGTAACAATGCTTCACACCAAATTTGGTGAAAATCTGTAGAGCAATTACAGAGAAGAAATCATTTGAAGCAACAGTTAACGATGGACAGCGGATGCCAGACAACAGACGTACAACTGACACAGGGCTATCAGAATGGTTCACCTTGACATTTGTTCAGGTGAGCTAAACATGGAGCTTAATGTAAAAATATAATCTAAACAAGAGACCCAAGAGGGTCTGAGGACGCTCTACTGACTCATAAACCCTCGGGGTGGGGTCATTTTTAACCCCAGGGACACCATTTGAACAAATCTAACAATACTATAGTTGGTCATCATTACTACATAAACATTATGAAAATATATTGGGCCGTTCATGAGAAGGAGATTTTAAGTTTCGGACTATTTTTAGTAACGGCGACCAACTTGAATTTAAGATCGAAAAAAAAAATCTTCTGTATTGTCTCCTATGCAACAGAAACATGCATGTGAAGTTTCAGTTTAATTGGCCAAGTGGTTTCAGAAAGGATGAAAGAAAAAGAGAATTTTCTGTTTTCCCATAGTATTCCTATGTAAAATTGTAAGTCCCCTTACAGGGCACCTATAAATTTTAGCCCCTTAATTCTTATCTGCAATCAAACCTCTACACATAGGGATAATTTATGCCAAATATGAACAAATCTGACATACCGGTTCTCAAGAAAACGATTTTAGTAATTCCCCATTTTTACCCTTTTGGGGCCCCTCCTGACCCCTTAAGACAGATGAACCCATTAATTTTTACAAATCTGAACCTCCTTCACCAAACAATGGTTCTGTGAAGATATAGGCAAAATCATTTCCATTTTTAAAAAAAAAAAAAAAAATATTATAATGACATGTGTCCCCAAATTGAACCCTCGGGGCGGGGTCATATTTAACCCTAGGGACACCATTTGAACAAGTCTAACAATACTATAGTTGGTCATCATTACTACATAAAAATTTTGAAAATCTGTTGAGCTGTTCATGAGAAGAAGGTTTTTTAAGTTTTTGACTGTTTTTAGTAACGGCGGCCACCTTGAATTTCAGATCGAAAAAAAAAATCTTCTGCATAGTCTCCTATGCAACAGAAACATGCATGTGAAGTTTCAGTTTAATTGGCCTAGTGGTTTCAGAATAAATGAAAGAAAAAGAGAATATTCTCTTTTCCCATAGTATCCCTATGTAAAATTGTAAGTCCCCTTACAGGGCCCCTATTAATTTTAGCCCCTTAATTCTTATCTGCAATCAAACCCCTACACATAGGGATAATTTATGCCAAATATGAACAAATACGACATACCAGTTCTCAAGAAAACGATTTTAGTAATTCCCAATTTTTACCCTTTTGGGGCCCCTCCTGACCCCTTAAGACAGTGGAACCCATTCATTTTTACAAATCTGAACCTCCTTCACCAAACAATGGTTCTGTGAAGATATAGGCAAAATTATTTCCATTTTAAAAAAAAAAAAAAAAAAATAAAAATATTATAATGACATGTGTCCCCTAATTGAACCCTCGGGGCGGAGTCATATTTAACCCTAGGGACACCATTTGAACAAATCTAACAATACTATAGTTGGTCATCATTACTACATTAACATTTTGAAAATCTGTTGGGCCGTTCATGAGAAGAAGATTTTTTAAGTTTTGGACTATTTTTAGTAATGGTGGCCATCTTGAATTTCAGATCGAAAAAAAAAATCTTCTGTATAGTCTCCTATGCAACAGAAACATGCATGTGAAGTTTCAGTTTAATTGGCCTAGTGGTTTCAAAATAAATGAAAGAAAAAGAGAATTTTCTCTTTTCCCACAGTATCCCTATGTAAAATTGTAAGTCCCCTTACAGGGCCTCTATAAATTTTAGCCCCAAAATTCTTATCTGCAATCAAACCCCTACACATAGGGATAATTTATGCCAAATATGAACAAATCTGACATACCAGTTCTCAAAAAAACGATTTTAGTAATTCCGAATTTTTACCCTATGGGGGCCCCTCCTGACCCTTTTAGACAGTGGAACCCATTCATTTTTACAAATCTGAACCTCCTTCACCAAACAATGGTTCTGTGAAGATAAAGGCAAAATCATTTCCATTTAAAAAAAAAAAAAAAAAAATATTATAATGACATGCGTCACCTAATTGAACCCTTGGGGCCGGGTCATATTTAACCCTAGGGACACCATTTGAACAAATCTAACAATACTATAGTTGGTTATCATTACTACATAAACATTTTGAAAATCTGTTGGGCTATTCATGAGAAGAAGATTTTTTAAGTTTTGGACTATTTTTAGAAACGGTGGCCATCTTGAATTTAAGATCGAAAAAAAAAAAAATCTTCTGTATAGTCTCCTATGCAACAGAAACATGCATGTGAAGTTTCAGTTTAATTGGCCTAGTGGTTTCAGAGAAAGTGCTGCTAACAGACGACAGACAACAGACGACAGAAGACGGACGACAGACAACGTGCCATCGCATAAGCACTTCTGGCCTTTGGCCAGTAGAGCTAAAAAAACCTCATTATTTCTCAAATACTTACCATATTTGGAGTATACTGAGCAGACGTTTCTTGTGGAGGCCTTGGAACATGTCTTGGGTTACCCTGGGAACTAGGAGGCCCTGAAAACCTCTGTAATGAATTGCCGGGTCCACGTCGTGACGTAGGTCCACGAGCTGTGCGTGGGTATGACTGTTGGTCATCTTCATCTTCAATATCAGATACGTCCATGCCACCAACACTTACACCGTCTAGATCATCATCCAAAACCTCATCTATAACACAATACAGACAGCCTTTATGACAGGGTAAGTATATCATTTACTATGTTCTCATATTCAATCTCATAGACTGTATATATACCGGGTAACTAATATTTCACTTAATTTCAGCTGGAAAATCCAAAGCCAAGAAGCAGCTTATTTAAAAATAATATTTATATTTTACTGTCAGAATTTTAACAAGAGACCCAAAAGGACCTGAATCGCTCTACTGGCAACAAATGGACATATATCTGAACATTTCAGAGGAAAAGTTTTTTGTAAGTTCTTCTTCAACAAATCTTTAAAGAGACCATCATGCAATGCTACATGTAAAATATTTAAGGTCTAGCACTTATGTGACAAAGTTTCTCTTAAAATGTATTCATAAGCCTGGTGGTCAAATCACACTGGTTCAAGAACTCGTCCGAGATATTGTGGTTATATAACTGCTGTGTAAGTTTGGTTAAGATTCAATGAAAAATGAAGGTGCTATTGTGTTTACAACATTTTCGTTACATAACAACATTATTGAAAACAGTGACCCTCGTGGCGGCCCAAAATTTGACCCCAGGGAACCCCGACATCAACAATTTGTTTAGGGGGACCTCCATGCAATGGTGCATGTAAAATATCTAAGGTCTAGGCCTTGAACTTTCAGAGAAAATGTTTTTTAAAGTTTCATTTAAAATGTGCTTATAAGGTCTGTGGTGAGGGCATTTGTGGCTGGATCACGCTGGTTCAAAATCTGGTCGGAGATCTTGTGGTTATATAAATGCAGTGCAAGTTTGGTTAAGATTCAAAAAAAAAAAAATGAAGGTGCTATCGTGTCTACAACATTTTCCTTATATAACTCTATGCAAAACAATGACCCATGTTGCGTCCCCAATATGACCCTCAAATCTTTTAGGGGACCTCCAACTTGTGGTTATATTACTGCTGTGCAAGTTTGGTTAGGATTCAAAGAAAAATAAAGGTGCTATCTTGTCTACAACATTTTCCCTATATAACTCAATGTAAAACAGTGACCCCCACCTGGCATATTTGACCTCGAATTCAACAAATCTTTTAGGGAACCTCCATGCAATGTTATATGTAAAATATCTATGGTATAGACCTTGTATTTTCAGAGAAAATGTTTTTTAAAGTTTCTCTTAAAATGTGCTTATAAGCCCTGTGGTGGGGGCATTTGTGGCCAAATCACATCCGAGATCTTGTGGTTATATAACTGGTGTGCAAGTTTAGTTAATGTTCAATGAAAAATGAAGACGCTATTGCGTCTACAAGGCAAAGGTTAATAGACAGGTGATGATGGACGACTGACAATTTACCACGGCATAAGCGCCCAGTAGACCTAAAACAAGAGGGCCAAGATGGCCCTATATGGCTCACCTGAGTGACCTTGAGTCACCAAACTTAAGTAGATTATATAATACATGTACCCTCAAAATCCCAGAAAAAACGAGATGGGCGAGTAGTTAGAATTTTGATTTGTTTTGAAGATGTAACAGATGTGTAGAAGAGTTGTGGGATAACAATAGTATCCTTGTGCGGATATCTGGATATAAGATATCGAAAGAAAGTTTTCACTATATATCCATATAAAGAAAACCAGCCTCCCCTCCTGGCGATTATTTTTTTCGACGAATCGCAATGGCTGAACAAACTTGGTAGAGGTACACCCATGGTAAATGTCAGTGAAATTACATTAAAATCAGGTCAGTAGATTCTGACAAGAAGGCTTTTGAAGTTTTTACTATAGCTCACTGTGGCAGTCATGTTTTTAAATAAATCACAACGGCTTTAACAAACTTGGTAAAGGGTCACCAAAGGAACATTTCTGCGAAATTGTTCAAAAATCGATCCGGTGGTTTCTGATAAGAAGATTTTTTACTATAGCTTATATAGTGAACTATTCCCATCCCCTGGCCGCCATGTTTTTTGACAAATCACTACGGTTTGAACAAACTTGGTGAAGGGTCCTCCGGGTGTAAACCCACCATTGATTTTTGTTCTTTATTCTATAGTAAATAATAAAAGTTTGAAGGCTTGTCATTCATAGAGAGACCCAAATTAAAGGAGTGAAACTTACATTTTACTGTTTGTCAACCTCTGCACTATCAAAATATGATGAGAAAAATAGGGGTCATTTGTCATATAAGAGATTTTTTTTATGCTCAGTGTGTACACTGGTGACAAAGTGAAAGTAGACTTCCAAAATCATGTATTCATACCCCAATTTCCAAGCATCAATTTTTTTTATTAAATTCACAATTCAAACATGACAATGCTATCAAAATGTTCAAAATACATCAATAATGCCATTCAAATAAAAAAATGAGCATTAAAATAAGGAAAATGCAGTTTTAAAGAAGAAGAAACGAGGATTATTTATAACCGCCATTATGCGACTACCCCACAGAAGCACTTCCTTTTTGCAATGGTGGTACTATGCCTCCAAGGAACATTTCTGTGAAATTATTTTAAAATCAAGCCAGTAGTTTCTGACAAGAAAATTTTTTAAGTTTTTACTAATTAAACTTGCCCCACCCCCTGGTGGCCATGTTTTTTGATGAACCAAGATGGCTTGAACAAACTTGGTAGAGGGTCATCCAAGGAACATTTCTGTGAAGTCATATCAAAATTGGCCCAGTGGTTTTAGTGGAGAAGTTGATAGAAGCTAAAATTTAACAACGGACGACAGACGACGAACACCAGGTGATCACAAAAGCTCACCTGTGAGCCTTTGGCTCAGGTGAGCTAAAAATTAAGTACTAAAACTATTTTATGAACATAGAAACTCTTGAATAATAACTTCTACCAGAAGGTACTATTTGGTATTTTTCTTTTCTATATGCTGTCAAACTAAAACCAACTGTTAACAAAGTGTAAGAAGCATTTACCTTCTTTTGCTCATGAGAGATGGATGGACAGGTGTACTTATGGAGTTATGTTTAAATATCAACCAAATTTGTAATAAAGATGACTGATTTTAACCCTACATAGGTTTTCTAATCTTAATGTCAAATAATAAAATACAAAGAAATATATTGAAATAAGTAAAATGAAATCTAGAAAAAATAACCCTTGATGTTTTTTAACCTTACAAAAAGCCAGTTGTAGACATTAGGTCCACAAATGCCTTGATTAATACCTCATAATATACCAGATGTACACAATCTTATCCAACAAATACCAACAGACAAGTTTAATTGGCCTAGTGGTTTCAGAGAAAGTGCTGCTAACAGACGACAGGCGACGGACGACGGGCAATGCGCCATCGCATAAGCACTTCTGGCCTTTGGCCAGTAGAGCTAAAAATGTCTTCCTAAAGGTGGTTGCTAGTCACTTACAGGGATTGTCATCTGTAGCCATGGCAACCTCTTCTCTCCTATCTGCCATAACATAGCCCTCAGAGGCAGATGTTCTGTGAGTATTGACAGACACCTGTAAAAATGTAGCAGTAGCATGTATATATAGAATATCACCCACATCTTGACCCTAAATCACTCACCTGTGGCAGATGAATAATGCCAAGAAAACATTTTTGATAATGCAAAAAACATAAATTTAAATTTGGTCAGTTGAGTTATGGGAGATATATAAATGCATAGTGTTAAATAACACAATTTTTAATTTCAACTTCGACGCTAATTATCCGATTTGGCCAGTTTAAAAACATGTCCAAAATTTTATGGTTATACAATTGGCTGTGCAAGATTGGTGAATATCAAATGAAAACTGCATGTGCTAGAGTTACTCAATTTTCAAACAATATTTATTTACACGATTTTAAGAGTTCAAGAGCATTCAAAATATTATGGTTACATAACTACAGATGAGAATAAACATAACTAAAGATTAGAATGAACAAAACTACTGATGAGAATGAACACATCTACTGATGAGAATGAACACAACTACAGATGATAATGTACACAACTACTGATGAGAATGAACATAACTACTGATGAGAATCAACACAACTACTGATAAGTATCAACACAACTACTGATGAGAATGAACATCACTATTGATGAGAATCAACATAACTACTGATGAGAATAAACATAACTACAGATGAGAATCAACATGACTACTGATGAGAATCAACATAGCTACTGATGAGAATCCACTTAACAACTGATGAGAATCAACACAACTACTGATGAGAATGAACATAACTACAGATGAGAATGAAGATAACTACTGATGAGAATCAATATAACTACTGATGAGAATAAACATAACTACTGATGAGAATCAACACAACTACAAATGAGAATAAACATATCTACTGCTGAGAATGA
The DNA here is from genome assembly GCA_029582155.1 of Panopea generosa. Classification (NCBI taxonomy): domain Eukaryota; kingdom Metazoa; phylum Mollusca; class Bivalvia; order Adapedonta; family Hiatellidae; genus Panopea; species Panopea generosa. The sequence goes on along the minus strand of CM055899.1, from coordinate 30,639,313 downwards.
ACATAACTACAGATGAGATTAAACACAACTATAGATGAGAATGAACATAACTACAGATGAGAATCAACATAACTACTGATGAGAATCACCATCACTACTGATGAGAATCAACACAACTACTGATCAGAATCAACACAACTGCTGATGAGAATCAACATATCTGCTGATGAGAATGAACACAACTACTGATGAGAATCAACATATCTACTGATGAGAATGAACACAAGTACAGATGAGAATCAACTATCTACTGATGAAAATCAACACAACTACAGATGAGAATCAACATATCCACTGATGAGAATCAACATCACTACTGATGAGAATCAACACATCTACTGATGAGAATCAACAAATCTACTGATGAGAATGAACATAACTACTGATGAGAATCAACACAACTACTGATAAGTATCAACACAACTACTGATGAGAATGAACATCACTATTGATGAGAATCAACAAATCTACTGATGAGAATGAACATAACTACTGATAAGTATCAACACAACTACTGATGAGAATGAACATCACTATTGATGAGAATCAACATAACTACTGATGAGAATAAACATAACTACAGATGAGAATCAACATGACTACTGATGAGAATCAACATAGCTACTGATGAGAATCCACTTAACAACTGATGAGAATCAACACAACTACTGATGAGAATGAACATAACTACTGATGAGAATGAACATAACTACAAATGAGAATGAAGATAACTACTGATGAGAATCAATATAACTACTGATGAGAATAAACATAACTACTGATGAGAATGAACATAACTACAAATGAGAATGAAGATAACTACTGATGAGAATCAATATAACTACTGATGAGAATAAACATAACTACTGATGAGAATCAACACAACTACAAATGAGAATAAACATATCTACTGCTGAGAATGAACATAACTACAGATGAGATTAAACACAACTATAGATGAGAATGAACATAACTACAGATGAGAATCAACATTACTACTGATGAGAATCAACATAACTACTGATGAGAATGAACATAACTACTGATGAGAATAAACATAGCTACTGATGAGAATCAACACAGCTATAGATGAGAATGAACACAACTACTGATGAGAATCAACACAACCACTGATGAGAATCAACACAACTACAGATGAGAATCAACATAACTACTGATGAGAGTCAACATAACTACTGATGAGAATCAACACAAATATTGATGAGAATGAACATAACTACTGATGAGAGTCAGCATAACTACTGATGAGAGTCAACACAAATACTGATGGGAACCAACACAACTACTGATGAGAACTGAATAAAGCTGCAAGTGCTAGAGTGCACGCAACATCAAATAACGTAATCTTTGATGGTTCACGGACCATTACTCCAACATTAATTATCCAATTTGGCAACTCCAGTTCAAAAATTTGTCCAAGATATTTTGTATATGTATATCAAAATCAAATGAAACCTGTGAGTGAGAATGCATTTGAGACTGAATGCACATCAGATCAAATACAAACAATTTTTGATGATTAAGGACCATAACAATATTCATCCAATGTGTCCAGTTCAACAACTTGTTCAAGATAAAATGGTTAGATGATTACTATGTAAGTTTGGCGAAAAACTGCAGGTATTAAATTGCACACAACTTGAAATAACGCAATTTTGAAGACTCAAGGGCTGTTACTCTGAATGATGATTACCCGCGCCTGTCCAAGAACATGTCATACATAATTCAGTTATACAACTACTGTGTTAGTTTATTGGAGCTTTAATGCAAACTATGGGTACTAAAGTGCACACAAAGTGTAATACCACAACTTTTGATGATTCAAGGGTTGTAATTCTGATGATAATTATACGATTTTGTCAGTTCAAGAATGTTGTTAATATTTCTGTGTAAGTTTGGTGCAGATTAAAGATGCGGTTGCTTGAATGCACATGAGGTCAAATAATTTTTACTCCTTCCGGGTTAAACGGAAATGTCTGCCATTTTTTTTTAGTATAATCAAAACACGAAAATGTTTTTCTTTCTTTTCTTTATTTGTATTAATTTTATACTTACCTAAGTGTATCTGTTGTAACCAAATACGCGTTGTATCATATTACAATGCAAACAATACCATTCACTTAGAGTCGGACAGCACGATAGGTGTGAATAACCGACATCTATTTTTTTCGAGGTAATTATCGCTATAATGCGGTCTGCTTATAACGTGGTTTCATTTTGTGGACCCCAAGAACCGCATTATAACGGGACCCCAAGAACCGCGTTATAACGGGACCCGAGTGTATTACATGACCGTAACGTGTTTATCTGATGAAATTGACATGACGCACTTACCTTGTGTATTTGATTTCAAAGATTGAGTTTTATGTAACATATTAATCTGCTGTCATGCTACAAATCATCACCTATATGGTAGACCATATTTAAAATAGGGTGGCGTAGTTAGCAATCTTGCAAGAGATTTTAATCAATATTATTTTTATTTATTTAATCAATATACTATCATATAACACCCGGTGATTTCGTTAAATATATAGTTCTTACTATTTATTCTACAGCAACCAAATATTTTGTAATGGGTGTACAATTTGACAACCAGAGATGATACGATTGGTGAGCACGCTGTGTAAATGATAAATATTAAACGTTACATGGTAAACGATTCAAACGCAAATGCAGGTTAAAATGCGTTTAGTATCATTTTGAACTGCATTTTTGCATTTTCTCCAACATTTATCATAAAAAAAAAATGCAAACCACAAACGAAACTAAAATGCATTTCAAACACAAAACTAATGCATTTGACATGCAAAACAAACACATTTGAAATGCGTTTTTGGTGTACTTGAACGGATTACGGCCTGTATACCTCAATCCTGTAACATGTTTGTATACCTCTATCCTGTCTTTTGGTCTTGACTGCATTTCTCCAGCACTAGTAATCTGTCGTCTTTCTATTGACTGGTCTCCATTGTAATGTCTAGGAGTTGGCCCCATAGATGCTGTGATTCGTTCTTTGTCACGGTCCTGAGAGCCAAGACTGCGAGAACGACGTACAGGCATACGAGATGTGCGGGGACGCTTTGGGGGATGAGGAGGGGTGATGGGCATACTATCTACACTACCTCTTGTGCTCTGAAATATTGCAGATTTAAAAAAAATATAAGAAATGGACATATTGATAAACCAGTTGAAAATCAAACCAAAAGATCATTATACTATAAAAAGATTTTTCCAACCGGATGGACAAACAGATACAGTGAGTTAAACAATACATCTCTCATCTATTAAATGGGACATACTTCAGATGTAAATGAAAAAGATATAAATTTGTCTATGAGACATTGATGCCTCCACTTTTTGCTTAGAGTTTGAAAGCAGAAGTAAGTCCATAAAATTTTATAATACATAAACAAGGAGTGCAAGGCAATTAAATACGCCTGTTAACAAACCATAACCATTATAAAGGATGTTTGTAAATGAAACAAGTTTTAAAAGAAAACAACAGTAAAAATCTTTTTTTCCATTTTTAGTCACAGTGACTTTGACCTGTTTACCTCAAAACCTATCACAAACTTCATTTTTCTGTTAGAAATATATACAAAAAAAAAATCATCAAAATATCTAAAGAAAATTTAGTCTATAATGCAGAAACCATTTCAGAATGGACAGAGAGAACTGAAAGTTTATAAAGCCTTAAAAACAACTCAACTCAGTACATGGTATGGCATTTACTTTAAATAGTCAAACACATATATACGATATGAAATTCAGCCTAAAAATAGATGCCAAATAACTTAATGTTATGATTTCTATGAAATTCAGCCTAAAAGTAGATGCAAAACAACCTAATTGATTGTTTTAAATATTGATTGATTGAAAACGTATGCTATCGAGGGCTAACAGATGATCATTTAACCTAACCAATGTTTTCTGGGATCCTGAAAAGTTAACCAGTACTCAAGCAAACTCCATCTGCACAAAAAACTGATAACTTTCTCACTTGAATCAGCGGTGAGAGGCGAATGAATGTTGTATATCAATCATAACAGAAACTGTTGCCAGATGGGATTCGAACTCAATAGTCAGATGCGCTACTGACTGAGCTAATCTGGCCCGGCTAATTGATTATTTAAAAACTTTTATACATATTTGATTTAAACTTTGACAAGAAAACAGCTGATGACGTCACATACATTTTGTTCATAATTATATGGAATTGTGTAGTCCATATACCATGAATGCAAACCCTTAATGGTTATTTTTAGCTTCAGACACATTTTATTATAAAAACTGTGCTGCAGAGATATAACGGTAGTCTATATTTATTTCGCATTCCCACTGTAGCAGTTTAATTTAACTGTAATAGATGTGGGAACTGACAATAACATTGACTGTTCCATTAAGTTAACCAACTTATATATTTAACCAACTTAAATATACCGGTACAACAACTGATTTGCAGACCAGTACATGAGGCTTGATAATATCAAATGGACATCTAGTATAAACTAGCTGCATTAATGATATGAATATAAAAAGATTGAACTTCAATTGTTGAACTTTCTTGAGATATAAACTTAAAGGTTATTTAAATTTCCAAAATGCACAATTTTTTGATAATAACAAAAATGATTGCAGTTAATGTGTTTACACAATTGCTAAAACCATTCCTTAGACCTCTTAGTGACTGTTTTTTCATTATGCCCCAACTGTGTAATAAAAAATCTTCAGAGAGTAAAGTTGTCCTATCTTCTACTATTGTAATGTTATGATGATCATAAAGTGATGTATCTCTGTTTTCTATATCTTCTTTGCTGAATCTGAGAATCTGGATAATGTGCGCATCAAAATGCATGTATTCATTTGTGTACTTCCGAACACTGGTGGAGGTACAGTCAGAGAGCAACCGAGTCACAGAATGTATAAAAAAATTTAAAAGCTTGGTCCGTTCGCTTAAGATCAATTTTGATCAAAGTTATTGATTTTCTCTCTTTTTTAAAAAAAAACAGTCACTTAGGGGTCTACAGGAATGGTTTTAGAAAAACTATAAACACATTTAATTGCAATCATTTTTGTTATAATCAAAAATTGTGCATTTTGGAAGTTTAATGAGCCTTTAAAGTGCAATGCAATGAACAATGTCTACTTGCAGTGTTTATACAAGTAAATATCTTATGACCATCCAACACATGAATGCATTACACTCCTTATTTAGGCTTATATATCAACATTATTGATATTTCCACTCAGACTAGGGTCTTGTTTTATATTACGACATTGTCACAGTCATTCCATTATTTTGGTTAGACAAGAGTGGAATGTCCACGAAGGTACATTATTCTAAGACTGCTGCATTTAGAATAGTAGATATTTACATATACAGAGACACAGAAAAAGATCTAATACAAGAAAATACAAGCACAGCTTAACATTGTCATTTGTAAATAATTCAGATTATTTATATTGCACTTACAGCATAGTCGAAATCCATACTTGAGTAGAAATCCCCCTGAGAGAAACCCATGGGCCCATTTAACATGAGTCCCAGACCGTTGGGGACGGGACTTGTAGGATTGCTGACCAAGCGCTGGCGTTGATGTGACATGATGATAAGTTGACAATAATGAAGCTGGCGATTTTTAGCATAGTCCCACGGAGTGGCATTAAACTTGTCAACCACAGACAAATTAACTGAAAATAATAATAATACATATTACATCAAGATGTCTACAGAATCTCACTGATTACTGACACTTTTACCTTAAGTAAATTCAATATGAATGAAAAATGCACAAGATTTTGTGATTTTATTTTAGAATTAAACCTCTTTTAATATTGTTATACTACAAATTCGACTCTACCGGTATATTTTATGTGTTTATGATACAAGTTTGACTCTATATTTTTGCTGTTATAATGGAAGTTTGACTGTATATGTTTGTGTTTATGATACAAATTTGACAATATCTTTTATGTGTTTATGATACAAGTTTGACACGATAGTTTTGTGTTTATGATACAAGTTTGACATGATAGTTTTGTGTTTATAATACAAGTTTGACAGTACATTTTTTTGTGTTTATGATACAAGTTTGACACTACATTTTTGTGTTTATGATACAAGTTTGACACTATATTATAATATATGTGTTTATGACGCAAGTCTGACATTATATTTTTGTGTTTATGATACAAGTTTGACACTATATTTTTGTGTTTACGATACAAGTTAGACAATATATTTTAGTTTATGATACAAGTTTGACAATATCTTTTATATGTTTATGATGTAAGTCTGACATTATATTTTTGTGTTTATGATACAAGTTTGACAATATATTTTTGAGTTTATGATACAAGTTTGACAATATATTTTTGTGTTTATGATACAAGTTTGACAGCACATTTTTGTGTTTATGATACAAGTATTTTGTGTTTATGATAGAAGTTTGACTGTACATTTTTGTGTTTATGATACAAGTTTGACAGCAAATGTTTGTGCTTCTGAAACAAGTTTGACACTATATTTTTATGTTTATGATACAAAATTGACAGTACATTTTTGTGTTTATGATACAAGTTTGACACTATATTTTTGTGTTTATGATACAAGTTTGAGAGTACATTTTTGTGTTTATGATACAAGTTTGACACTACATTTTTGTTTTTATGATAGAAATTTGACACTATTTATTTTTGAATTTATGATACAAGTTTGACACTATATTCCTGTGTTCATGAAACAAGTTTGATAGTTTATTTTTATGTTAATGATACAAGTTTGATAGTTTATTTTTATGTTAATGATACAAGTTTGACTGTTTATTTCATGCTCTACTTGATGACCATCTTACCATTTGGATTCTAAGTGGAAATAGTATTTTAGTCTAATCTGAGCATGTAGAACAAGTTAAAAAAACTTTCTTAACACATTATTTTGGCACGATTTAATAGACATCCATAAGACTCGGGAAATATACAAGTACTTTTAACATGATTTATTAGAATAAATGTTTTGTCCAATTCTAAAGTTGTTAAAATCCTGACATATTGACTTTAACCACAAGCCAGGATCTATTTTAGTTAAATGAGTTTAAGAAAACTAATGTTCACACATGTTCACACACAAAATAATTTTTAAACATACAAATGTACAATCATATTAAACTCAGTGCTCCAGATAAGGTGCGTATTTGCGTAAATAAGCATTGAAATTGACAAAAAAAGCATTGAAAATAATAAATGTGTGTACCAGTACGCATAAACAATTGAAATCAAGCATTTCATTGGCAATCTTGTGTGTATCGTATTTCCAAAGATCGGGGTTTTCACAACGGAAGTAGACACCATGAAATAAACAAATCTAAGTGAAGCAACTGCTATATAAAACATAGTCTCGTTCCCTGACCTTTACCGATAAAAATCGACTGTTTATTGGTAGATCGGGGAACCACATTAACTATATACAATAGGAGTTATTTCCCGTAGATCATTGTCACTGAGACGCACATGGGAACATGTTGAGTATTTCCAAGTGTTTAAAAGAGGCCTGCTATAAACGAACCTGCATTACTTTAGCCGATTACTTTATCGTATTTATTTAATATAAATGACATTGTCTGCTTCTGACGTCGGAAGACGGAAAAAAAACAACAGAAACCCAATCATTATCTGATAACTTATTCCAGTTCTTTAAGTAAAAATCAATACTCTCAAAAGTGAGTTATTGATGCATGTATTACGAAGTCACAAAAAAATAAACAAAAAACACACGGGAGGTAAGGTCAATACAAATACCATTGAATCATGGAAAGTAAAGTTCCCATGGCTGATAATATATCAAATCTGTATTTAAGCAAACATTAACAGTGTCTGGTCAGATTTTAGTAAAGGTAAATTTTGAAAATACTCTTTCAATTTCCATTTTAAGCATTGCATTTTAATTTAGGGAGTAAAATAAGCATTTGGCCGAAAGCTTATCTGGAGCACTGTAAACTATTAACCTCCAGAAACTTCTACATTAGTTTAAGATATATTTTTTTTATAAGACTAGTGGGACTGCAATGAAATATTTTTCAGCGGGGATGGTAGTCTAATGGATAGAGTGTTGACCACCCATACCAGAGATTGTGGATTCGATCCCCAGCTCAACCCGATGCCTTTCATAAAACAACACTCAGTACTGGTTGTACCCAGGAAGCGGACTCAAGTGTGGTTCATATAAGCACTGAGCTTTCATTGCAATCAAGCTAAAATAAATTAGTATAAACTTATAAAATTATTTGAGCACGGGCATTATTATCAGGTAGGTAGGTAGAGAACAAACAAACAATATTTTACTTTAGCCCTAATGGGACACAAATTGATGTGAGAAAATTTGAAATTCCCAACTAGTATTCCTATGTAAATCCCAAAGTCCACTTATGGGCTCCCTATATACCATAGCTCTTTGACTCATTAAAAACTTTAAATCCCTATTCATGGGCATAATATTGTGAAGAAATTTGAAAATCACAATTTTAACTTATGAAAAAATTCGGTCATGTAAACTTGGAGGTGAAATTTAAAAAAAAAGCTTAACCCTTTACTCCATAAAGACGCCTTTGGACACTTCTAATATTGAAAGCATTAATTCACCCTGTATCAGCAATCGGTGAATCATGTTTATATTAACTGACAGAGTGGAAAACAGTGCAGGAAGTGTTCAGATTGCTCGTTACGAGCAATCTGAACTCTTCCTGTATTGTTTTCAAAGGCCTTCTGTGATTGGTGTGGGAAAACGCTTATCTATGGAGTAAAGCATGATTGGCAGTTTGAGAAAATATGCAGTAGTGGAATTGAAAAAAATGTTGCTCTTTTAAATGTCCCCCACTTCCAAAATGTAACACAATACCTCCAGAAGGATAGGCATGTAGGGACAACTGAAGGATGTCTCAAATCAATGAAATCTTTTGAAAGTTGCATGTGATGACTCTGGGGGGAAAGCAGGTTTAACAATTTGTCAATAATTACCAGTATCAAAGGAGTTGCCTTCCCTGTATGCATAGTTCAGTGATGAAGAAAATAGCCTGTTTTATATACAAAAGTTTTGTTTTCCAAGCTCATTTGCTAACCAAGGCAGACAAAAAACACTATATAAAACTTGTTTTTATTGTTACCTGAGTTATCAAGCAGATAGTTGACAACATCCCCATGTCCTCCTATAGTTGCGAGATGAAGTGCATTTCTACCCTGGTGGTCACGGTCATTTATACACTGCATTCCTCCGATGTCCAAGATGATCTTGCAGGCAGCCAGTGAACCTGCACAAACAAAATCAACACTCGGTGAACTCTCTCATACTCCTAGCAGGAAGGAACTATCAGGCCATAATTAATTCATTCCTACATGTTCAACCCCCACTCCCCTACAATCTGAGTATTTTTAATTGCTCCAACATAGGTATTGTCTTGTCCAAATCACAGAGATAAACAAGAGGCCCAAGAGGGCCTGACGACGCTCTACTGACTCATGAACCCTCGAGGTTGGGCCGTTCATGAGAAGAAGATTTTAAGTTTTGGACTATTTTTAGTAATGCCTGCCATCTTGAATTTCAGATCGAAAAAAAAATCTTCTGTATTGTCTCCTATGCAACAGAAACATGCATGTGAAGTTTCAGTTTAATTGGCCTAGTGGTTTCAGAAAGGATGAAAGAAAAAGAGAATTTTCTGTTTTCCCATAGTATCCCTATGTAAAATTCTAAGTCCCCTTACAGGGCCCCTATAAATTTTAGTCCCTTAACTCTTATCTGCAATCAAACCCTTATACATAGGGATAATTTATGCCAAATATGAACAAATCTGACATACAGGTTCTCAAGAAAACGATTTTAGTAATTCCCCATTTTTACCCTTTTGGGTCCCCTCCTGAACCCTTAAGACAGTGGAACCCATTCATTTTTTACAAATCTGAACCTCCTTCACCAAACAATGCTTCTGTGAAGATATAGGCAAAATCATTTCCATTTAAAAAAAACAAAAAAACAAATATTATAATGACATGTGTCCCCTAATTGAACCCTGAGGCTTTTTACTGAAAATGAAGTCTAAAAGGGGCCATCACTCCTGTAAAATTGACCACATGAAATATTAATTAAATACAAAGACCTTTCAGAAGTTACTGATTGCAAAACAATTTGACCTTGAATCAACAGATGGATGAACAGACAAAAACAAAGAAGCAGGGCAACACTGACTGTCCTGCGTATCTGCCTGTGTATTATATACAGATTTTATCAACCAGAATCGGCGTCTGTGCTATACTCCATTAAAATCAAAAGCATACGGTTATGCGTGAACTTTCTACATGTTACTATAAGATGATCCTTTATGGAGATAATGAAGTATTACCCATTTCAGCTGCTGTTAGGAGTACAGTTCTTCCCTCCTCATCCTTAATGGCTGCGGTATCTGATGTCAACAAAGTCTGAAAAATCATATGTCTCCATATTAACTCTTAATTTAGATTAGAATCCAAACCTGTTGACATTTCAAAACATTTCACAATGGTCTCTCCCCAAGTTCCGTGCAGTTAAATAATTATTGTACATAAATGCAATCAAACTTTAATCAAAGTAACGTTAACATTACAGCAATTATAGTGTCTGCTCCCCTTCATGTATTCAGTATTTAGAGTCCACTCCCTTCATGTATTCAGTATTTAGTTTCCGCTCCCTTTCATGTATTCAGTATTTAGTTTCCGCTCCCTTTCATGTATCGGTATATAGTGTCTGCTCTCCTTCATGTATTCAGTATTTAGTGTCCACTCTCCTTCATGTATTCAGTATTTAGTTTCCGCTCCCATTCATGTATCGGTATATAGTGTCTGCTCTCCTTCATGTATTCAGTACTAAGTCTCTGCTCCCCTTCATTTATTCGGTATTTAGAATCTGCTCCCCTTCATGTATTCAGTATTTAGTGTCTGCTCCCCTTCATGTATTGATATTTGGTGTCTGCTCCCCCTTCATGTATTCGGTATTAAGTGTCAGCTCTCCTTAATGAATTTGGTCTTTAGTGTCCACTCTCCTTCATGTATTCAGCATTTAGTTTCCGCTCCCTTTCATGTATCGGTATATAGTGTCTGCTCTCCTTCATGTATTCCGTACTAAGTCTCTGCTCCCCTTCATTTATTCGGTATTTAGAATCTGCTCCCCTTCATGTATTCAGTATTTAGTGTCTGCTCCCCTTCATGTATTGATATTTGGTGTCTGCTCCCCCTTCATGTATTCGGTATTAAGTGTCAGCTCTCCTTAATGAATTTGGTCTTTAGTGTCCACTCTCCTTCATGTATTCAGTATTAAGTGTCCACTCCCCTTAATGTATTCAGTATTTTATGTCTGCTCCCCTTCATGGACTTGGTATTTAGTGTTGATTCTCCTTCATGACGTATTCAGTATTTAGTGTCCACTCTCCTTAATGTATTCAGTATTTGGAGTCTGCTCCAATTCATGAACTTGGTATTTAGTGTCCCTCCCCCTTCATGTATTCTGTATTTAGTGTCCACTCCACTTCATGTAATCAGTTTTAGTATCAGCTCTCTTTCATGAATTTGGTATTTAGTGTCAACTCCCCTTCATGTATTCAGTAATTAGTGTCCAATCCCCTTCATGTATTCAGTATTTAGTTTTCATTCCCTTTCATGTATTTAGTGTCCACTCCTCTTCATGTGTTCAGTATTTAGTGTCAATTTCCCTTCATGTATTCAAAAGCAATTGAGCAGACATGATGAAAATGGCCAAAAACCATTCTTGCATTCAAAATTTGGTCACATTTTGTAATGGACTGCTGGATGGACAAGACAGGCAAATGAACATACGGTCTGCACTTCACCTTGATATGGAGAACATTTGTGCCAAGTAACTGCATAATAACCTTTGACCTCTCAGTATGACAAACACTTGTACCAAGTAACTGCATAATAACCTTTGACCTCTCAGTATGGCAAACACTTGTACCAAGTAACTGCATAATAACCTTTGACCTCTCAGTTTGGCAAACACTTGTACCAAGTAACTGCATAATAACCTTTGAACTCTCAGTATGGCAAACATTTGTGCCAAGATATTTAAAAATCCCTCCATTCATTCAAACAATTATGGAGCAGACACCATTTGGAAAAGACAAACAAGTAATTCCAACAAATTTTAACAATTTCACTGTATGTATTAAACTACTGATTGTCAAAACTGACAACAAATATATTCTAAAAAAATCTGTCTGTTTACAGCATTTTATTTAAAAAATGAAATATAGTCATAGATAGAAATTGAAATGTATATTAAATGAATGAAATTGTATCAGTACACATTGTTAAAAAGTAATAAATACACACTCAGTCATTATACAAGTAATAGTAGATGAGAACAAGAGGCCCAAGAGGGTCTGAGGACACTCTACTGACTCATAGTAGCCATAGCACTTTTTGAAATTCCACAATGTTTACCCTCTTTGGGGGGTCATCTTAACAACTTATGGATAAATATCTCCACCACACCCATACTGAACAAAAACTTAATTGCTATGAAAAGGAAATAATTTAAATTCCCGTACCATTCATCTGTTAAAAAATATAGTCCTCTGTACAGAACCCTTGTACAACCCAGCCCCATAATTTGTCAGAACTTCAATCACCCACTCTTAGCAATTTGTTCTGAGCAGAAATGATTCAAATTTTAAAAAGAAGTTTTATTGTACACATAGATGCAAAATGAAAAAATTCAGTTTTCCCTATAATATTCCTATGTAAAAGTATGTAAAGGTCACATTACAGGGCCCCTATATATCCCAGCCCCTTGATATGCAGAATCTTCAATTCTTGCTGATGTAAGGATAATTTGTATCAAATATGAACTAGTTTGACAAAAAGGTTTATTGAGAGAAAGATTTATAAAAAAAATCCAATTTTAAACATATTGCCCTCCACCCCTTGGCCCTTTATGGAAATTCAATCTTTATTAATGAACAGAATCAAATTTATTGTTACTAGACAATGCTTTAGAACTAAAATTCAACAACATATTTACACAAATGGACAAAAAATGAGAATTTTCCATTTTCCCATAGTATTCCTATGTAAAACTCAAAGTCCCCTTACAGGGCCTCTATACATTCCAATGCCCCTTGATTTGTACAAACTTATATTTCTTAATCATAGGGATAATTTACCAGTATATCAAATACAACAAATTTGACTGAACGGTTGCTAAAAATAAGATTTATGACAATGCTCAATTTTAATCATTTTTGACCCCACCTGACCTCTTAGAAAGTCAATCCTTCGTATCGATCAAAATCATATTTGTTATGACTAGAAATTGCTTCAAAACTCAAACTGAATAAAAAAAAGTCATAAATGATAAAAAAAGAGAATTTTCCGTTTTCCAATAGTATTCCTATATAAAACTCAAAGTTCCCTTACAGGGCCCTAGAAATACAAGACCCTTGATTTGTACAAACATTAAACCCATACTCATTGGGAAAAACCCATGTCAAATATGAACAAATTTGACTGACCAGTTGCAATGAGAAGATTTTTTAAAATTTTCTATTTTAATCCTTTTTTTACCCACCCTGGCCCCTTATAAAAAGTCAATTCTCCTTATTGAGCCAAATCTTATTTCCTATGACTATATGATACTTCAGACCTCAAACTGAATAATAATTTTGTCTAAATAGATGAAAAAAAAGAGAATTTTCCGTTTTCCCATAGTATTCGTATGTAAAATTGTAAGTCCCTTTACAGGGCCCCTATAAAGTTTAGCCCCTAAATTCTTATCTGCAATCAAACCCCTACAAATAATGATAATTTATGCCAAATATGAACAAATCTGACATTCCAGTTCTTAAGAAACAGTTTTGTAATTCCCAATTTTTACCCTTTTGGGGCCCATCCTGACCCCTTAAGACATAAGAACCCAGTAATTTTTACAAATCTGAACCTCCTTCACCAAACAATGCTACTGTGAAGATATAGGCAAAATCATTTCCATTTTAAAAAAAAAAATTAAAAAAAATTAAAAAAATTATTATAATGACATGTGTCCCCGAATTGAACACTCAGGGCGGGGTCATTTTTAACCCTAGGGACACCATTTGAACAAATCTTACAAAGCTATAGTTGGTCATCATTACTACATAAACATTTTGAAAATATGTTGGGCCGTTCATGAGAAGAAGATTTTTTAAGTTTTGGACTATAATTAGTAAAGGTGGCCATCTTGAATATCAGATCGAAAAAAAAACAACTTCTGTATAGTCTCCTATGCAATAGAAACATCCATGTGAAGTTTCAGTTTAATTGGCCTAGTGGTTTCAAAGAAAGTGCTGCTAACAGCACTTCTGGCCTTTGGCCAGTAGAGCTAAAAATCTTTGTATAATAAATACACGTTCAGTCATTATACAAGTAATAATAGATGAGAACAAAATAAATACATGCTCAGTCATTATACAAGTAATAGTAGATGAGAACAAAATAAATACACGCTCAGTCATTATACAAGTAATAGTAGATGAGAACAAAATAAATACACGCTCAGTCATTATACAAGTAATAGTAGATGAGAACAAAATAAATACACGCTCAGGCATTATACAAGTAATAGTAGATGAGAACAAAATAAATACATGCTCAGTCATTATAAAAGTAATAGTAGATGAGAACAAAAATCCTTGTATAATAAATACATTAACACACACATTTCCAAGTGGTATGGTGTTTTAGAACTATAAATTGATATACAAGAACATGTATGTAATAAAGCTAAGTTTATAACACAATCCATAATTATATCTGTCACTGACTGTATATTTGTATCATTATTAATATGTGATGTTGGATCACAGACAATCATTATGTTGTACAATGTACATATTATTGAAATAAACAAAAAATGTTACTGGTAAATGGCGCATGTCCCCCAAATGGTCATTGAAAAATAACTATATAATTATGTTATAATAGGTAGCGCTGTATCCATGAATATAAAGAGTAATGGACTGATGTTTCAGACTAGACTTGCAATTTCATGTTTTTTTACATTAAAGCGTGACCTTGACCTTTGTGTAACTTTGACCTTGACATTTGATGTAATGGTCTGGGTATTTCAACAATTAAATGCTGCTGAAACATCACCATGACATGCTGATCACTTGTGTCAAGCTATTTTAAAATCCCTAAATGTAAGACAAAGTTACAGATCAATTGTTGATAAATTGAACCAAGTATTTTTGAAATCCATCCATGTATGATAAAGTTAAAGGCCGGTCTTGAAATCTCAAACAGATTCAAAGTGTTGTCATACTTACTAAAAGTGTGACCTTGACCTTTGAGGTATGGGTCTAGGTCTTACTTATGACAAGTCGTCATTTCATCTTGATAAATTGAGCCAAGTTAAAGGCAAACTCACAGACCAGACACACAATATCAAACAAATTGAAAGTGTGACCTGGATCTTTGAGGAAAGGTTCTGGGTCTTACATGCGACACTTAATTATGTCATGTTGATCAACTGAGCCAAGTGATTTTAAAATTTATCCATAGATTAGACCGGACAAGAAATGTCAAAATGACTGAAAGTGTTGTCAAACAAAGTTAAATTGTGACCTTGACCTTTGAAGTGGGAGTTTGGGTATTAAGTGCAAAACGTCATCATGTTATGTTGATCATTTATAACAAGTATTTATAAAAATCCATCAATGCATGACAAAGTTGCAGGCCGGACACAGAATATCACACAGACTCAAAGTGTTGTCAAACTCAAATTGTGACCTTGAACTTTGAGGTATGGGTGTGGGTCTTACTCGCGACACATCCTCATGTTATGTTGATCAATTGTAGCAAGTATCATTAAAATCCATCTATGTATGACAAAGTTGCAGGCCGGACACAAAATCTCATACAAACTCGAAGTGTTGTCAAACAAACTCAAATAGTGACCTTGACCTTTGAGTTACAGGTGTGGGTCTTACTCGCAACATGTCGTCGTGTTATGTTGATCATTTGTAGCAAGTATCATTAAAATCCATCTATGCATGACAAAGTTACAGGCCGGACACGAAGTTTCGCACAGACTCAAAGTGTATTCAAACAAACTCAAATTGTGACCTTGACCTTTGAGATACGGGTGTGGGTTTTACTCATGACAAATCATCATGTTATGTTGATCATTTGTACCAAGTATCAACAAAATCCATCTGTGCATGACAAAGATACAGGCCAGAAACGAAATACCGGATGGACGCGATTACTATATGCCACCCCAAAAATTTGGGAGGGGGGGCATAAAAATGGATTAGCAAGTTCCTCTATAACCAAATTGGTTTCAAATTATTGTTTACCTGTAAGCATTCTAATGGTTCCAGTCGCCGTACTGACCAATGCATCCATGTTCTACCAATCAGATCACGTTCTATACCATCATGGTCATCAACGCGAAAGTTTGGTGATGAACAAAGCAGTTCAAAGTGTTGGATATGGTCCAGTCTGCAGGCCCACATACACGGAGACAAGCCATCTTTGTCACGAATAGTTACGTCTGCATGATGCTGTATTAACAACTGCAAAAAACATGGTACAATAAAATCTTACATGCCAAGTAAGTGAAGCAGAGGTACATGTAAATGTTGCTTTTCCATGTATGGTAAGTTCATATCTCATGCATGTTCAAAAATGAAGTTGATTCCTTACAGTTCTATTATTGTTGTACCCAGTTCATACCAACATGTCATATTATTCATCTATTATCCAGCATCTTTCACTTGCCAATTAATGATTGTCTCCAAATGTTTAAGTTGGTTAATGAAACAGCAAAGTTCATGCCTATTTTGTGCTCTCATGTCACTTTCAATTAAATAGTGGAAACAGGAACCATCACCATTGACAGGAATTCATCATAACCTTTCATTATATCTTGATATATCTTGTTTTTTTTATAGTAAAATGTATTCAAAGCTAAAAAATGACTATTCAAGGAATTTTAACCATGGATTTATTTACCCAGAATATAATGTATCGGACAGTTCCTTTATGTAACCATTCAGTCCTGTTAATGTGTATGCCGTAGAGGTAAAATGGTAAGTATATACATGTACCACAACTGAATCTGATTTATGTTCAAAGTCAGGGCACTCATTTGGCCGTTTTAGGGGCCAAAATTTAGCCCCATTTCCCCTGCTCTGAAATATTCTTTTTGCCCTTATTTTACTGGTAATTCCCCCCTAAAAAAAGTCCCTTCATTAAAACTAGTAATACATGTATTAGGAGTTGTTCTGCATTATCACAGATACGACGTGAAGGGATGCCCTGATAGTAAACAAAACATTTTAATAAATGATTTTCGCATTCATAATTCAGAATTTTATTTTCACAGTTCATGTTTTTGAGTAGACAGAAAAAGATTGCCAGATCATGGCATCAGGACAGTTACTGATGTTAATACAAATACCCGCATGTAAAAATTGTGTTTCTCTGTCCCGTAAATTATATGGTCAGTATTCCTTAACTTACAATTGAAGAAATCGTTTTGCTAAATACTAGTATTCGACGGTTGGTGTTGTTTGAAAACTCTTTTGAAATATTCTTATGTGATGTCATTCACACCTCAGCAACTACATCTGTGACTTCCCAATTCAAGAAGTTCCCAAAGTGGAATTTTTTCTTTTTAATTTTTCTTACATTAAGGAATAAATATACCCAACTGGATATGAAGTGTTTTTGTAATATCTGATAATAATTGGTTACATGTAGAAGATGATATTAACAACTGTGTTACACTTTATTTTCCTGTCTACTAAAAATTCCCAATTTTCCCTCAATTATGCTGTTTTTTCCCTTAATCTCGAAGGTTGGACATATTCTTCCTAATTTCCAGAAAAGAGGCTCTGACATGGTTCGTGATGTTTACCAGTACACCACATAATGACATGGTTCGTGATGTTTACCAGTACACCACATAATGACATGCTTCGTGATGTTTACCAGTACACCACATAATGACATGCTTCGTGATGTTTACCAGTACACCACATAATGACATGCTTCGTGATGTTTACCAGTACACCACATCATGACATGCTTCATGATGTCTACCTGAGTACACCACATAATGACATGCTTCGTGATGTTTACCAGTACACCACATCATGACATGCTTCGTGATCTTTACCAGTACACCACATAATTTTCAAAACAGCAGGCGAAGGGACTTGTTGACTTCAGTAACTTTGCACTTATGACACACACAATGTTCAATTTATGTACTTATTATAATTGTTAAGGCACAAGGACTTCAATGTGTGTTTATCTCACCGATTTTACATATTGGAAGTTCAGGGCAAGTGGTTAGGGGCTGTAAATACAACTGTTGTATGGTTAAATATTAGGACACAGGAAAGTAATTGCTAAAACCAAATTCGATTTAATATAAATATTTTTAACAACTGAAAATGCATGAATACATAAAACCGCGATCATGCCTAATTTTAAATATCCTCGAAATTAAAACAACACAAATACAAACCCCTATTCAGTAACTGCTCCATAACCTATCTATTCATCTGTTACTATAGTACACATACCTGTAAACATTGTGTATTAGATGTGGTCACAGCCCAGTGTATGGGTGCCCGCCCCTGTGTGTCAGGTATGGTGAAGTCACCACCACATTGCAACAGCAGGCTTAGAGCCATACTGTTAGAGTCATGACAGGCCTGGTGAATTGCTGTTGAGCCATCTACAATAAAAGTTAAATCTAAATGATTGTCTCCATCATTCCAAGTCCTTGCTCCAAATCAAAAGCTTTAGGGATACTACAATAATTTGGGAAAAAGGCTCAAAATTTATGGAGCAGACATATTTTTGATGGATAGTCGGAGTGACAGATGGAGGGACACACTCTGTACATCATATTGATATAAGCATATACTTTGATGGACAGTCAGAGGGACAGATGGAGGGACACATACTCTGCACATCATATTGATATAAGCATATACTTTGATGGATAGATGGAGGGACAGATGGAGAGACAGATGGTGGGACACAAACTCTGCAGATCATATTAATATAAGCATATACTTTGGTGGATAGTTGGAGGGACAGATGGAGGGACACACACTCTGCACATCATATTGATATAAGCATATACTTTGGTGGATAGTCGGAGGGACAGATGGAAGGACAGATGGAGGGACACACACTCTGCACATCATATTGATATATTGAGCATATACTTTGGTGGATAGTCGGAGGGACAGATGGAAGGACAGATGGAGGGACACACACTCTGCACATCATATTGATATAAGTATATACTTTGGTGGATAGTCGAAGGGACAGATGGAGAAACACACACTCTGCACATCATATTGATATAAGCATATACATTGGTGGATAGTCGGAGGGACAGATGGAGAAACACACACTCTGCACATCATATTGATATAAGCATATACTTTGGTGGATAGTCGGCGGGACAGATGGAAGGACAGATGGAGGGACACACACTCTGCACATCATATTGATATAAGCATATACTTTGGTGGATAGTCGAAGGGACAGATGGAGAAACACACACTCTGCACATCATATTGATATAAGCATATACTTTGGTGGATAGTCGAAGGGACAGATGGAGGGACAGATGGAAGGACACACACTCTGCACATCATATTGATATAAGCATATACTTTGGTGGATAGTCGGAGGGACAGATGGAAGGACAGATGGAGGGACACACACTCTGCACATCATATTGATATAAGAATATACTTTGGTGGATAGTCGAAGGGACAGATGGAGGGACAGATGGAGGGACACACACTCTGCACATCATATTGATATAAGCATATACTTTGGTGGATAGTCGGAGGGACAGATGGAAGGACAGATGGAGGGACACACATTCTGCACATCATATTGATATAAGCATATACTTTGGTGGATAGTTGAAGGGACAGATGGAGGGACAGATGGTGGGACACACACTCTGCACATCATATTGATATAAGAATATACTTTGGTGGATAGTCGAAGGGACAGATGGAGGGACACACACTCTGCACATCATATTGATATAATTATATACTTTGGTGGATAGTCGGAGAGACAGATGGAGGGACACACACTTTGCACATCATATTCATATAAGCATATACTTTGGTGGATAGTCGGAGGGACAGATGGAGGGACACACACTCTGCACATCATATTGATATAAGCATATACTTTGGTGGATAGTCGAAGGGACAGATGGAGAAACACACACTCTGCACATCATATTGATATAAGCATATACATTGGTGGATAGTCGGAGGGACAGATGGAGGGACACACACTCTGCACATCATATTGATATAAGCATATACTTTGGTGGATAGTCGAAGGGACAGATGGAGAAACACACACTCTGCACATCATATTGATATAAGCATATACTTTGGTGGATAGTCGGAGGAACAGATGGAGGAACACACACTTTGCACATCATATTGATATAAGCATATACTTTGGTGGATAGTCGAAGGGACAGATGGAGGGACAGATGAAAGGACACACACTCTGCACATCATATTGATATAAGCATATACTTTGGTGGATGGTCGGAGGGACAGATGGAAGGACAGATGGAGGGACACACGCTCTGCACATCATATTGATATAAGCATATACTTTGGTGGATGGTCAGAGGGACAGATAGAGGGACACACACTCTGCACATCATATTGATATAAGCATATACTTTGGTGGATGGTCGGAGGGACAGATGGAGGGACACACACTTTGCACATCATATTGATATAAGCATATACTTTGGTGGATGGTCGGAGGGACAGATGGAGGGACACACACTCTGCACATCATATTGATATAAGCATATACTTTGATGGATAGTCGGAGAGACTGATGGAGGGACACACACTCTGCACATCATATTGATGTAATTATATACTTTGATGGATAGTCGAAGGGACAGATGGAGGGACACACACTTTGCACATCGTATTGATATAAGCATATACTTTGGTGAATAGTCAGAGGGACAGATGGAGGGACACACGCTCTGCACATCATATTGATATAAGCATATACATGTACTTTGGTGGATAGTCGGAGGGACAGATGGAATGACAGATGGAGGGACACACACTCTGCACATCATATTGATATAAGCATATACTTTGGTGATAGTAGAAGGGACAGATGGAGGGACACACACTTTGCACATCATATTGATATAAGCATATACTTTGGTGGATAGTCAGAGGGACTGATGGAGGGTCAGATGGTGGGACACACACTCTGCACATCATATTGATATAAGCATATACTTCGGTGGATAGTCAGAGGGACTGATGGAGGGTCAGATGGTGGGACACACACTCTGCACATCATATTTATATAAGCATATACTTTGGTGGATGGTCGGAGGGACAGATGGAGGGACACACACTCTGCACATCATATTGATATAAGCATATACTTTGGTGGATGGTCGGAGGGACAAATGGAGGGACACACACTCTGCACATCAAATTGATAGAAGCATATACTTTGGTGGATGGTCGGAGGGACAGATGGAGGGACACACACTTTGCACATCATATTGATATAAGCATATACTTTGGTGGATAGTCAGAGGGACTGATGGAGGGTCAGATGATGGGACACACACTCTGCACATCATATTGATATAAGCATATACTTTGGTGGATAGTCAGAGGGACTGATGGAGGGTCAGATGGTGGGACACACACTCTGCACATCATATTGATATAAGCATATACTTTGGTGGATGGTCGGAGGGACAGATGGAGGGAAACACACTCTGCACATCATATTGATATAAGCATATACTTTGGTGGATGGTCGGAGGGACAGATGGAGGGACACACACTCTGCACATCATATTGATATAAGCATATACTTTGGTGGATGGTCGGAGGGACAGATGGAGGGACGGAGGGACACACACTCTGCACATCATATTGATATAAGCATATACTTTGGTGGATGGTCGGAGGGACAAATGGAGGGACACACACTCTGCACATCAAATTGATAGAAGCATATACTTTGGTGGATGGTCGGAGGGACAGATGGAGGGACACACACTTTGCACATCATATTGATATAAGCATATACATTGATGGATAGTCGGAGGAACAGATGGAGAAACACACACTTTGCACATCATATTGATATAAGCATATACTTTGGTGGATAGTCAGAGGGACAGATGGAAAAACACAAACTTTGCACATCATATTGATATAAGCATATACTTTAATGGATGGTCGGAGGGACAGATGGAGGGACACACACTCTGCACATCATATTGATATAATTATTTACTTTGGTGGATAGTCGGAGGGACAGATGGAAGGACACACACTCTGCACATCATATTGATATAAGCATATACTTTGGTGGATGGTCGGAGGAACAGATGGAGGAACACACACTTTGCACATCATATTGATATAATTATATACTTTGGTGGATAGTCGGAGAGACAGATGGAGGGACACACACTCTGCACATCATATTGATATAATTATATACTTTGGTGGATAGTCGGAGGGACAGATGGAAGGACACACACTCTGCACATCATATTGATATAAGCATATACTTTGGTGGATGGTCGGAGGGACAGATGGAGGGACACACACTCTGCACATCATATTGATATAAGCATATACTTTGGTGGATAGTCAGAGGGACAGATGGAGAAACACACACTCTGCACATCATATTGATATAAGCATATACTTTGATGGATAGTCGAAGGGACAGATGGAGAGACAGATGGAGAGACACACACTCTGCACATCATATTGATATAAGCATATACTTTGATGGATAGTCGAAGGGACAGATGGAGGGACACACACTCTGCACATCGTATTGATATAAGCATATACTTTGGTGGATAGTCAGAGGGACAGATGGAGGGACAGAATGAGGGACACACGCTCTGCACATCATATTGATATAAGCATATACTTTGGTGGATAGTCGGAGGGACAGATGGAATGACAGATGGAATGACAGATGGAGGGACACACACTCTGCACATCATATTGATATAAGCATATACTTTGGTGATAGTCGAAGGGACAGATGGAAGGACACACACTTTGCACATCATATTGATATAAGCATATACTTTGGTGGATAGTCAGAGGGACTGATGGAGGGTCAGATGGTGGGACACACACTCTGCACATCATATTGATATAAGCATATACTTTGGTGGATAGTCAGAGGGACAGATGGAGGGTCAGATGGTGGGACACACACTCTGCACATCATATTGATATAAGCATATACTTTGGTGGATAGTCAGAGGGACAGATGGAGGGAGACACACTCTGCACATCATATTGATATAAGAATATACTTTGGTGGACAGTCGGAGGGACAAATGGAATGACAGATGGAAGGACACACACTCTGCACATCATATTGATATAAGCATATACTTTGGTGGATAGTCGGAGGGACAGATGGAAGGACAGATGGAGGGACACACGCTCTGCACATCATATTGATATAAGTATATACTTTGATGGATAGTGGGAGGTAGAGATGGAGGGACACACACTCTGCACATCATATTGATATAAGCATATACTTTGGTAGTGCAGAGGTTGACAAACAATAAAATGTTTCACTTCTTTCATTTGGGTCCTTCATCGAATGACAAACATGCAAACTTACACCTTAGGCCAAAAACAAAAATAGTTGTGTTTCTGGTGGCATGGCCAAAAAAAACGAGGTATGTAGGTAGGTACTTTTTATGTTTTTTGAAACATTATCAGATCAAGTAGGTATTTGCTGATAATAATAATTCAGTGTTTGGAATTGAATGCAAAAAGCATAATCGATTATCGAATGGACAAACTTATCGATTATCGATTATTTATCAATTATCTAAATTTCAAAAGTAAAATTCGAAAATATCTATTACATGCACTGTTCACATAATGTGAAACAGTTTAATGTTCCCAACTTCCGAGGCTGTGCAAGTATCTAGAATATCAATATCTAGAAAGTGCAACAAGTCAACTATATTTCAAATATTAAAAAAAACAACACATAATTGATCTTAATTGTTGTTTTCAATACTATATTTAAATCATGCCAAAGAAAACTAGACCTATCACTGAAGGTGATGAATACCCCCGATCGCCGCCATGACAGAAAATGGTTAACCATTGTATGAAGTTTTATTAAATTATATCCAATAGTTTTAAAGTTATGCTCCAGACAAAAAAAATTCTTCATAAAAGAGAATGTTATGGATTGAGTTTTTTGTATTGTTAATTTTGTTATGGTTTTGTTAAAATTAAAAACGGTCTTTTTAATTATTGTGCAGTGTACAAGCTTTCATGGCAATCAATAAATGTTATACTTTTTCAAGTTATGTTGAGGGACAACAATTTTATGGATAAGAAACAAACAAGAGCACTAGGAATACAATATCGAACCTGCTTTGCTCGAACTCCATGTATTCATCAACTTGGTTCTTTCATGAACTTTATTAAACTGTTATCACTGATGGCTTTAAAAGTACTTTAAAAGTACTGCACCAGACAAGGGAAATATATCAAAGGGCAATAACTCTGTAATAAGCAAGAATAGAGTTATGTTTCTTGTACACTGCACTTCCTGTCATTATATTCTACCATTGTATGAAGTTTGATGAAATTCCATCCGGTACTTTAAAAGTAATGCTCCGGACAAGGGAAATATATCAAAGGGCAATAACTCTGTAATTAGCAAGAATAAAGTTATGTTTCCTGTACACTGCACTTCCTCTCATTATATTCTACCATTGTATGAAGTTTGATGAAATTCCATCCAGTACTTTAAAAGTAATGCTCCGAACAAGGGAAATATATCAAAGGGCAATAACTCTGTAAATAGCAAGAATAGAGTTATGTTTCCTGTACACTGCACTTCCTGTCATTATATCCTACCATTGTATGAAGTTTGATGAAATTCCATCCAGTACTTTAAAAGTAATGCTCCAGACAAGGGAAATATATCAAAGGGCAATAACTCTGTAATTAGCAAGAATAGAGCTATGTTTCTTGTACACTGCACTTCCTCTCATTATATTCTACCATTGTATGAAGCTTGATGAAATTCCATCCGGTACTTTTCAAGTTATGCTCCGGACAAGAAAAAATATCAAAGGGCAATAACTCTGTAATTAGCAATAATAGAGTTATGTTTCTTGTACACTGCACTTCCTGTCATTATATTCTACCATTGTATGAAGTTTGATGAAATTCCATCCAGTACTTTAAAAGTAATGCTCCAGACAAGGGAAATATATCAAAGGGCAATAACTCTGTAATTAGCAAGAATAGAGTTATGTTTCTTGTACACTGCACTTCCTGTCATTATATTCTACCATTGTATGAAGTTTGATGAAATTCCATCCAGTACTTTAAAAGTAATGCTCCGGACAAGGGAAATATATCAAAGGGCAATAACTCTGTAATAAGCAAGAATAGAGTTATGTTTCCTGTACACTGCACTTCCTCTCATTATATTCTACCATTGTATGAAGCTTGATGAAATTCCATCCAGTACTTTTCAAGTTATGCTCCGGACAAGAAAAAATATCAAAGGGAAATATATCAAAGGGCAATAACTCTGTAATTAGCAAGAATAGAGTTATGTTTCCTGTACACTGCACTTCCTCTCATTATATTCTACCATTGTATGAAGCTTGATGAAATTCCATCCGGTACTTTTCAAGTTATGCTCCGGACAAGAAAAAATATCAAAGGGTAATAACTCTGTAATTAGCAAGAATAGAGTTATGTTTCTTGTACACTGCACTTCCTCTCATTGTATTCTACCATTGTATGACGTTTGATGAAATTCCATCCAGTACTTTTCAAGTGATGCTCCGGACAAGGAAAATTGCAACGGACAGACCGACTGACAGACCGACGGACCTACAGACCGACCTCAGGGTGACTCCAATATACCCCCTCAAAACTTCGTTTGTCGGGGGTATAATTATACACTGAAACTAAACAACCAAAAAGTAATAAGTTTATTACTAAAATACCCCACCCACATTTCTATTTACCGTAAACTCGATTTAAAAATCAACTTTCACGTTTACACAGAAGAAAATTAATATATATACAGTTCCAATTATTGTAAATCTATGAAATATTTATAAAATTACCAGAACCTAACGTTGACATTATACATAACGCGATCGATCGCAAATTATCTGCAAAAATATAATCAGATTTTAGAAATTGTCACCATTTTGGCAAAGGGAGATAATTTAATGCTCTTCATAATGGAGGATTTGAGGGACACCCGCGAATTACATCATAGTCTATTTTTTTATCTTTGCTTTGGTGCGTGGTAAGAAACGTGTACCTTGGTCGTAGATATTTGACCAATCAGAGCGGTTATTAAAAATAGATTAATTTATGTTCAAAGCTATTCTCCAATCACATTAGAGGAATAAAATTAGATAATTGGATATGCATGAGAGGTTTTCGCAATATCGGGCATGTGGTGTGATAAACACCGAGGGGGTCAATTGTTTCTACTGATTAGTTACATCTATAAACAACAGTTTGACTTGTATCGTATCGAATAGAGATATTTGCAGACCTGTGTATTGTCAAAACTTAAGCTTGTCCGATTTTTTAAGACAAGCCTGAATACATCTGATAGACTGTTCAGATGTTTTACACACAAATTGACCTCGTTATACATAGAATGAGTTAGTGTGAATAGTTTACCGTCAATATCTGATTTGATCAGTTTAAACCATATTTAGTAAATCATATGCTTTTAAATAATCCACGAAGCAACAGTACAATTTTTCTTATAACATAAATGCTGTTAAATGAGTGAGTTCAATATAAATATTGCATCCACAGTACTATAATTAGGTTTAAAACAAAATTGAGAGTCCATTTGAATGTCATTTTGTGAAGACCATTTTTTTAAACGCTCATTTCAATACAACGATAAAATGCTTTGCAAAGCAGCTTATTGATGTTATTATCCTGTAGTTATTTGGGTCCGATGATTCTCCCCGTTAATATAAAAACGCCAGTAAACCATGACAATGGAAATGTTTAAATATTAAAAATATGATTAAATAGTATTTCCAAAGAATGTGCTATGACTTGTATATTTTCTTTGAAATATTCATATAAAATATTATCAAATAAAAAAGCTTTATTAGTACCTAGCCATTTTGAAGCTATTCCTGAAATAACTGCCATTATTCAATTACCCCTAAGAAGCATTTTCTGTTTCCAATGGTGGTACTATGCCTGTAAACATGAAGGACAATTACTTGTAATAAACTGCAACAATAAGCTTACCATGAGCCGTAACATTTGGATTTGCCTCATTCTCTAGAAGACACTGTACAGCTGCCATCTGCTGAAAGTGTACAGCATAGAAAAGGGCTGTCCGACCCAGCCCATCCTGCTCATCCGAACACGAAGGATCTTGAAGAAAACAAATTTAATAAATACATGCTTGAGTACATAAATATAAGTTTTCTATATATTTTCAGTGATATATATATATCTATGATGACTAAAACCTCCATATGGTCTGATGATCAAACTATTTTAATCGGATTTGCTCAGTAAAAAAAACGTTCTCTAAATTTAAATGTTTGATGTTAAATTAAAATATATACTTGGTAGTGAAAGAATAATAATAATCATTTAAATGTGTAATACACATGTTCATCCTCTTCTTGAAGAACTAAGGACTGAAAAATGTTTCTTGTATTATTTTGACATTTATATTTAAAACATAAATAAGTTTTTAAAATATATCAAATGGCACCAATGATGTACATATAAATGATATAGTTTACGTGATATTACGAGTTGTAAATATGTTATTATGACGATGTTATTATGTACAAGTCTGGAATCAAATATCTGTTGTGTTCTGTTATTTACATGTGGTGATATTTAATTTCCCTCAGCTCATAATGAAAACAAGAGGTCAACTGAACTATTAAACAGTTTCAGACCTGTTGCATACTGAGGCAGAATGAGATGCCCACATCTGATATAGCAAAACACCATTTCAAAAAGATGTATCATATTAATATAGCAATTAATGAAGAAAAAAAATGGTAAGATTTTGAAAAAAATCAGAAAACAGAAATTAATTAATAATGGTCTTGAAATTCAAACAGTTTTACATAGTTTGTTTGAAACAGTTTATTACACAAAGACTTTAAATTAAAGACTGGATACCAAATTGTGGACAGACAAATAGACAGACAGGATGATATCCATATATTGTGAAATCATTAATTTCCTTGGGCGACTTATTTTCGTTGATTCGTGGGTAGCCTTGACAACAAATCAAACCCCCATGAATTGGTTGTTGACAAAAATGTGTAACTGTTATATCCATATTGCATAAAATTTACCTTTACATGAAACTTACGCCTACATTTCCGTAAGCAAAAAGTTATTCAATATTTTCTATCTCATAGTGATCAATATTATATAAACATTTAATTATTAAATTAAGTGCCTCTTCCCTCTGTTTTGTTACATAAAGCATAATGTGACATTGTCAGAGGTAGTGTGTTAACTCCAGTGGTGTAGCTTCCTATAGGCACTGTGTTTATTGTGTTTAATCTTCCCTCTGTTTTGTTACATAAAACATAACGTGACAGTGTCAGAGGTTACAAGTGTGTTAACTCAAGTGGTGCAGCTTCCTATAGGCACTGTGTTTATTATGTTTAATCTTCCCTCTGTTTTGTTACATAAAGCATATTGTGACAGTGTCAGAGGTAGTATGTTAACTCCAGTGGTGTAGCTTCCTATAAGCACTGTGTTTATTGTGTTTAATCTTACCTCTGTTTTGTTACATAAAGCATATTGTGACAGTGTCAGAGGTAGTGTGTTAACTCCAGTGGTGTAGCTTCCTATAAACACTGTGTTTATTGTGTTTAATCTTCCCTCTGTTTTGTTACATAAAGCATATTGTGACAGTGTCAGAGGTAGTGTGTTAACTCCAGTGGTGTAACAAGCTTCCTATAGGCACTGTGTTTATTACAGTATGTTTAATCTTCCCTCTGTTTTGTTACATAAAGCATATTGTGACAGTGTCAGAGGTAGTGTGTTATCTCAAGTGGCGTTACAAGCTTCCTATAGGCACTGTGTTTATTACAGTAAGTTTAATCTTCCCTCTGTTTTGTTACATAAAGCATATTGTGACAGTGTCAGAGGTAGTGTGTTATCTCAAGTGGCGTTACAAGCTTCCTATAGGCACTGTGTTTATTACAGTATGTTTAATCTTCCCTCTGGTTTGTTACATAAAGCATATTGTGACAGTGTCAGAGGTAGTGTGTTAACTCCAGTGGTGTAACAAGCTTCCTATAGGCACTGTGTTTATTGCAGTATGTTTAATCTTCTCTCTGTTTTGTTACATTAAGTATATTGTGACAGTGTCAGAGGTAGTGTGTTAACTCCAGTGACATTACAAGCTTCCTATAGGCACTGTGTTTATTACAGTATGTTTAATCTTCCTTCTGTTTTGTTACATAAAGCATATTGTGACAGTGTCAGAGGTAGTGTGTTATCTCAAGTGGCGTTACAAGCTTCCTATAGGCACTGTGTTTATTACAGTATGTTCAATCTTCCTTCTGTTTTGTTACATAAAGCATATTGTGACAGTGTCAGAGGTAGTGTGTTAACTCCAGTGGCGTTACAAGCTTCCTATAGGCACTGTGTTTATTACAGTATGTTTAATATTCCTTCTGTTTTGTTACATAAAGCATATTGTGACAGTGTCAGAGGTAGTGTGTTAACTCAAGTGGTGTAGCTTCCTATTATATAAAATATAATAAAAATATCGGACCCCTAGTGGAAGTAAACTATACATTCGCATCAAAAAATCATTGAATATGATCCAGATATTAACATCATTAATTTTATCAATTTATTTGGTTATAAAACATTGAATTCAATGTTAATATGAAGGATAACCAGACCTCTAAAACAATAAGAAATATACACCTAAACCAACCTACAACGGCCTAGCTGAAAAATATTTCATGACCTGGACCCCTTACAAGTGTGCCTACACATCGTTTTCAGCCAAGTTACACCCCTGAACTCATGTACACGTATTAATTTTTCACCAGTGTGACATTGCTAAAAATAGACTGTTTTTATTTTAGAAGAATATATGTCAATTTCAATATTTAACATCAGTGTGGCATTTTTTAGCCCTCTTTCAAGTCACAGTATCTGTGAGTATTTGGACGACCAAATTTATGGGGCCTGAGGACGCTCTAATGGCTCAGTGGCCATAGCACCTTTTTGAAATTTCACAACATTAACCCTCTTTGGGGAGTCATCTTAACCCCTTATGGATAAATACCCCATCACACCCTTACTGTCAAAAAAGTTAGTTACTATGAAAAGGAAATACTTTAATTTTCTAGACAATGCTTCAGATATGAAACTATAAATGAGAATTTTTCCATTTTCCAATAGTATTCCTATGTAAAACCCAAAGTCCCCTTACAGGGCCTCTATACCCCCAGTGCCCTTGATTTATACAAACTTAGAACTCTTAATCATAGGGATAATCTATATCAAATATGAATTAGAATTTTCCGTTTTCACATAGTATTCCAGGGCTTTTTTTCCAGAAATTGGAAAGAGGCCTTAGCCTTTCATTTTGGGGAATTGAAGCATGTTTTTCGGCTAAATTGGGAAAAAGTACTGATTTTCGACTAAACAGAAAGTCATTTTATCATATACTAGTAGGTGTATACAGTATTATTTAACTTAAATTGGACTTAAATGGTGAAATAGGACAACCATAATGCCATATTATTTTATTAGTCCACACATGATGATGATTACTACAAACACAACTGTCTGGCTTTAAAAGTCTTTGAAATTGTCTGCAAATATATTAATGTTTATTAAAATGACATGTGTCACCTAAATGAACTCTCTGGACGGGGTCATTTTTAACCCCAGGGACACCATTTGTACAAATCTAATAGAACTATATAAGGGTATCATTACTACATAAATATTTCCAAAATCTGTTGGGCGGTTCATGATAAAAATTTTGATAAATCATGAATGCATTAGCATTTTGATTGTTCCAAAGGTTTTATGATCTACAATAAATGCTAGAATTTCTCATGCATTTCAACTAATCATGGAAAAAGGATTACCTATAAAGGAAATTGCTTTTTGTTTTTTGTTTTGGAAGAATTTTCCTTTTTTGGCTATGGAGTCAGATCAATTAGGTTTTCCAAACACCGATACTGTCTCCTGTGTTTCAAGTTGGTATATAAAAAAAATGCATATAGAATACAATTCTGATTTTTTGTATTAAAAGTTTCACTCAGATTTGTAACATTAGTATTAAGTTATAGTTTTGTTTCTTTCTACCAACAAATTAGTATTTTCATCCAGTGGATAAGTGGTCACAACCTATTCGCACCTTTCAACACTAACCATTCAACTTAATTAAAAGAAAGTAAATATTTTAGAAGAACGCAAAACAAACAAATAATTTTTAAATATAAAAATCATAAAGAAATTTCATTATTGTGAACAGTTTTCAATGTTGTTTAATAGAATATATAACAAGAGAGCCAAGATGGCCCTATATCGCTCATCTGACTGACCTTGAGTCACCAAACTTAAGTAGATTATATAATACATGTACACTCAAAATTCCTGAAAAACGAGATGGGCAAGTAGTTAGAATTTTGATTTGTTTTGAATATGTAACAGATGCATAGAAGAGTTCAAACTTGGTAGAGGTTCACCCATGGTAAATGTCAGTGAAATTACATTGAAATCAGGTCAGTAGATTCTGACAAGAAGGCTTTTGAAGTTTTTACTATAGCTGCCTGTATATGTTGTTGTATGGTGTTTAGCGTTGCTTTCAACAATTTTTCAGTCATATCGCGATGGTGTCTACTTGAGACAGTATTCTAAGCGCTGTCACACTTATAGAGTATCATGCCGCAGACACATGGTATGATACCCCACCCAGTCACATTATACTGACACCGGGAAGACCAGACCTAGAACTCTCTTCTAAATGCTGAGCGTCAAGCAAGGAAGCTTCTTGTACCATTTTTAAAGTCTTTGGTATGACCACGCCGCGGTCTAGCTGCCTATATAGTAAACTACCACCTCACTGTGGCGGTCATGTTTTTTAACAAATCACAACGGCTTGAACAAACTTGGTAGAGGGTCACCCAAGGAACACTTCAGCGAAATTGTTTTAAAATCGAGTTTTTACTATAGCTTATATTGTAAACTAACCCCACCCCCTGGCCGCAATGTTTTTTGACAATTGATTATGGTTTGAACAAACTTGGTGAACGGTCCTCCAAGGTACATTTCTGTGAAATTATTTTAAAATCGAGCCAGTAGTTTCTGACAAGAAGATTTTTTAAGTTTTTATTAATTAAACTTGCCCCGCCCCCTAGCCGCCATGTTTTTAGACGAATCAAGATGGCTTGAACAAACTTAGTAAAAGGTTCACCCAAGGAACATTTCTGTGAAATTACCGTATATTCCCTTTTAAACGCCCCCACTCTAATAAACGCCCCCCCCACCTATTTTTCTGGAAAATCAAAAATAAAACGTATATGTGATTTGAGTGTGTATTCACCCATCTTTCCCTGATCAATTATTTTGTTACACAGACAACAATTAGCGGAGTGTTTATTACTCTTTAACCCATTGTTTATATCTTGGGTGACCACTTAACCACTTTTGGTTGAACAAATACTTCCCCATATTTGCTGTTTAATACTAGTAAAAATACTGTCTGCCAATTAAAACATTACAAAATGTCGACAATGCGGTTAGTCTGTGTATGCTGAAAGCTCATTGTTCCACGTTGATAAGAGCAAGCGTCCAAGTGATTTAAAGTGAAGAGTACACTGACCATAAATTCGGATATTCCAGTACGCAGACTAGTAATTCCATACAGATTTTCGGCTTTTTTCATTCTATGTCGATTATTTTATTTACTCTCAAATAATTCTGAACCACTTTTTCAGGGATTTAAACCAGATTGAAGGTTTTTTCCATGGCTTTATTGGTTTTATTGTATTTTTAACTGTTGTTAAATTTGATTTTTTTATCTTTTATAAACGCCCCCACCTTGTAAAATGTAACGCCCCCATGGGCGTTAATTAGGGAATATACGGTATTTTAAAATCGAGCCAGTAGTTTCTGACAAGAAGATTTTTTAAGCTTTTACTAATTAAACTTGCCCCGCCCACTGGCAGCCATGTTTTTTGATGAATCAAGATGGCTTGAACAAATTTCGTAGTGGGTTACACAAGGAAAAATTCTGTGAAGTTATATCAAAATTGGTCCAGTGGTTTCTGACAAGAAGATTTTTTAAGTTTTTACTATAGCTAATATAGTAAACTAACCCAGCCCCCTGGCAGCCATGTTTTTTGACAAATCAAGATGCCTTGAACAAACTTGGTAGAGTGTCACCCAAGGAACATTTCTGTGAAGTTATATCAAAATTGGTCCAGTGGTTTCTGACAAGAAAATTTTTTAAGTTTTTACTATAGCTTATATTGTAAACTAACTCGGCCCCCTGGCGGCAATGTTATTTGACGAATCAAGATGGCTTGAACAAACTTGGTAGAGGGTCACCCAAGGAACATTTCTGTGAAATTATTTTAAAATCGAGCCATAGTTTCTGACAAGAACATTTTTTAAGTTTTTACTAATTAAACTTGCCCCACTCCCTGGCGGCCATGTTTTTTTATGAATCAAGATGGCTTGAACAAACTTGGTAGAGGGTCACCCAAAGAACATTTCTGTGAAGTTATATCAAAATTGGTCCAGTGGTTTCTGACAAGAAGATTTTTTAAGTTTTTACTATAGCTAATATAGTAAACTAACCCAGCCCCCTGGCAGCCATGTTTTTTGACAAATCAAGATGCCTTGAACAAACTTGGTAGAGTGTCACCCAAGGAACATTTCTGTGAAGTTATATCAAAATTGGTCCAGTGGTTTCTGACAAGAAAATTTTTTAAGTTTTTACTATAGCTTATATTGTAAACTAACTCGGCCCCCTGGCGGCCATGTTTTTTGACGAATCAAGATGGCTTGAACAGACTTGGTAGAGGGTCCTCCAAGGAACATTCTGTTAAATTATTTCAAAATCGAGCCAGTAATTTCTGACAAGAAGATTTTTTAAGTTTTTACTATAGCTTATATAGTAAACTAACTCCGCCCCCTGGTGGCCATGTTTTTTGACAAATCAAGATAGCTTGAACAAACTTGGAATAGGGTCACCAATGGAACATTTCTGTGAAGTTCTATCAAAATTGGCCCAGTGGTTTCAGAAGAGAAGCTGTTAGAAGCTTAAAGTTAACAACGGACAACAGGCGACGGACGACAGATGATCACAAAAGCTCACCTATGAGCCTTTGGCTCAGGTGAGCTAAAAATATTCTGAATATACTTTTTAGTATAAAATCTTAGCATGCCAGTATATATTATTCACACCAATCTTCTTCAATTATGTTTTTAAAAGTAGTGGTCAATACTAAAAGAGCATTATGTTATCAAATTATTTAAAATTTAATGAGCCGGAAATTCAAAATATCTTTGTTTTTGTTTTTTTTTTGAAGTTAGTTTACAACCAAATTAAGTCCTCATGAATATGTCCTTGACCAAATCCAAACAAATTTAATCTCAGCAAAAACAATGATTTCACAGTAGGTCTCAGTCTATTTTGATGTTAGTGTCGAACTAAATTATTGACAATTTAAATATTTTACTGTACCTGCATTAATCAAATCATTAATCTGTACTGTATTTCCTTCTCTTGCAGCCTGAATTATTTGTGGGAGCAGAGTCAATGCCATACTTTCGTCCACTGCTATTGAGGCTTTCAACCGCGCACTGTCTAAATTTATCCATTTGTATTGGAATTTGTCTGGGGCATCCACAAAAGGAGTCATTGGACTCAGTCCTCGTGCAGTCAGTGACAATGTAGTCACAAAACTTTTTTCGTGGTTTCGAGTCTGTAATATTCTGTAATATTTCTGCATATGCAGAAGAGCAAGATTGAGGGAATCCCTTAGTTCTGCACATTCTGAGTCTTCATGAAGCTTCAACAAGAATTCATGAATGAATGCTGCTGCCTTTTGGAAATCTGAAATAACAAGCAAATGTTTATCTGAAGTCTGGAATAACAAGCATATGTTTATCTGAAGTCTGGAATAACAAGGAAATGTTTATCTGAAGTCTGGAATAACAAGTTAATGTTTATCTTAAGTGTGGAATAACAAGGAAATGTTTATCTGAAGTCTGGAATAACAAGCATATGTTTATCTGAAGTCTGGAATAACAAGGAAATGTTTATCTGAAGTCTGGAATAACAAGTTAATGTTTATCTTAAGTGTGGAATAACAAGGAAATGTTTATCTGAAGTCTGGAATAACAAGCATATGTTTATCTGAAGTCTCGAATAACAAGGAAATGTTTATCTGAAGTCTGGAATAACAAGTTAATGTTTATCTTAAGTGTGGAATAACAAGTTAATGTTTATCTTAAGTGTGGAATAACAAGCAAATGTTTATCTGAAGTCTGGAATAACAAGCATATGTTTATCTGAAGTCTGGAATAACAAGGAAATGTTTATCTGAAGTCTGGAATAACAAGGAAATGTTTATCTGAAGTCTGGAATAACAAGTTAATGTTTATCTTAAGTGTGGAATAACAAGTTAATGTTTATCTGATGTCTGGAATAACAAGTAAATGTTTATCTGAAGTCTGGAATAACAAGTAAATGTTTATCTAAAGTCTGGAATAACAAGTAAATGGTAAATGTTTATCTGAAGTTTGGAATAATAAGTAAATGTTTATGTGAAGTCTGGAATAAAACCAAATGTTTATCTGAAGTCTGGAATAACAAGTTAATGTTTATCTAAAGTCTGGAATAACAAGTAAATGTTTATCTAAAGTCTGGAACAACAAGTAAATGTTTATCTAAAGTCTGGAACAACAAGCAAATGGTTATCTAAAGTCTGGAATAACAAGTAAATGTTTATCTGATTTTGGAATAATAAGAAAATGTTTATCTAAAGTTTGGGATAACAATCAACTCCTTATCTAAAGTTTGGAATAACCAGCAAATGTTTATCTGAAGTCTGGAATAACAAAGAAATGTTTATCTGATTTTGGAAAATTAAGTAAATGTTATCTGGTGTTTGGGATAACAATCAACTCCTTATCTGAAGTCTGGAATAACCAGCAAATGTTTATCTGAAGTCTGGAATAACAAGCAAATGTTTGTAAATCTGAAGTTTGGAATAACAAAGAAATGTTTATATGAAGTTTGGAATCACAACAAAGTGTTAATCTGAAGTCTGGAATAACAATCAACTGTTTATCTGAAGTTTGGAATAACAAGTAAATGTTTATATGAAGTCTGGAATAACAAGTAAATGTTTATCTGAAGTTTGGAATAAAGAACAAATGTTTATCCAGGGGCATAGCTTGGGTGAAAATGATGTGTAAGCACAGTTGTAGGAGTGGCCAGGCTCCCCCAAAATTTGTTTTCAGCAAGGCTGTTGTAGGTGCGTTTTGGCATATATTTCTTATGTTTTTAGAGGTCATATTCAATGTTTTTTGTTGTGAATTTATAGCTTACCTCAACCTCACTAAGGGTCAGATTTTTATTACATTTTTTGCATTTTTTTTACGATTTCTCAGAAAAAAGTGTAGGCAAATGCTCACAGTAAGCTATGCCCCTGTTATCAGACATCCAGGATTTTCCCAAGACGCAGATTTCCTGTGTCTCTGAAACACTTTACTCGACCCATATTTTAAACTCCAGTGCATCCCGGGACCCATTTCCACAAAAAAGCAGTTTCATTCATTCCTTTCGCTTTCCCAATCCAAAGCAACAAAAAGAAAACAAAGAAAACATTTTGGAATATTCATCGAGTTTTACCGCAACAATTCCATCTAAATCGCAATGTTAATTGTTAGTACCAGTTGTAATTTTTCTACCAAAAACATTAATTTGCCCTACGCATGGAACATATGCACCACTATTTGTTAACCTCAACACCATTTTTGGTCACGTGGCCAGAGTAAAGAGAGTCCAAGTGTCATTGTTAAAATTTATGAAACAAATATGTTTTAAAGCTTATGTCTTTTTTTAACTTTTTTGGTCTGTATTGTAAATTATTCTTCCAATGACCAATCTTTGCCATCATAAGCATCAGTAAATTTGCACTGAAAGTGTACTGTTTACTTAATATCATTTGTATTCATGATTTAGGATCTTTGCAAATAAATCCGGTAAGACAGACATAGTTCAGTGAATAAAAAACAAAGGAATCGGACATTATTACTGTTGTAAGGGTGAAATACCTTGTGGTGGAATCCAGTGTTTTTTTTTCTTTTAGGGGAAGGGGATCCTTGCCATTTGAAGGAGGGGGTGGGGGGGGGGGGGGGGGGGGAGAGCATTTGGGGGGATTTTAATAGGTCATAAAATAAAATAAAAAAACAAAAGAAATCATAAGTATGTATATTTAAACAGTTAACAGGTCAACATCCCTGTTCTTCATTGTTTTAAACTCCACTTAAAAAAAAATTGAGGGGGAATAGAGTCACATTTCGCTGAATATTTTGGGTAAAAAAAAAGCTGGAGTCACATTTTCAAGCAAGGCATGACAGAAATGTCTTTGGGGTATGAGCTTTAATATAAGGAAATGTAAATGAATTAGAAATGTCATGACACAGTATTGGTGTATTTTTCAAAATTATGATTAAGGATGCCTTCTGCAACAGAATCACATTTTTATACATTAAACATATATTGCTATGTATGTTGGGCCAGGTAATTTTTCAAATTTCTTAAAAAAAATGAAGCAATTTTGTTCAACCTCATTCCTAAAAATGCAAGCAAGAGCCCTGCTGGAATGTGTTCATGAATAAATGGACAATAAAATAAAAAGGCACTGCATATCAGCATGATGTCTAACAGTCGGGATCCCCAAAATTGGTGTTTGGACCCTTAAAATATCATTGTAGGGTCCTTGGACCCCAAAATGAAAAATCCTAGGGGGAAACCCTGGCCATCTAGAATACAACTG
Source organism: Panopea generosa (assembly GCA_029582155.1). NCBI lineage: Eukaryota > Metazoa > Mollusca > Bivalvia > Adapedonta > Hiatellidae > Panopea > Panopea generosa. Next base: position 30,601,080 of record CM055899.1, on the reverse strand, counting down.
TGTTTTTTCATTAATGTTCCAATTTCAAAAAATTTTTTTGTTCATCTGAATGATCTCTGTAACATTATCACTGCATTATACCTAAAGAAATGTGTTTTTTGAAGACTCTTATTTGTTTGTTGCACTATATCCAACATGGCCATCCAGAGTGACAGAGAATACTGCCCCAAGTAGAACCTATTCTGATATAACGGAAATTTGACAAAGTTTAAAGCACCAATATTGCCAAAATTGTAGTAAAAGTTCTATTATTAAGAATCACAGCATATGCGTGCATATAGCCTATAGATATATACTTGCAAAACTTTTTTTTATTTAACTGATTTGGATATAGTAACTCTTCTTTTTTTCAAGTTTTAAGAAATAGGTCATAATCATACCTGTGAGACATTAAAATTAGTAATTACCAGTGTATTAATAGTCTTGTACCAGAGAGTTATTGCAGCTATTTGAACGCCGAGAACCCAAAAAAAGAAGAAGAATTATCAAAACCTAATGGGCACAGTCATATTTTAAGGAGAACAGAAAAAAAATTAGCTAATTTAATATAAAACAAATTGATAGTTTATCAATTACTTAATATTCAGTCTTTATTGTCATATACAGAGTATCTCCATGTTGTACTGCGACAGTTGTAGTCCTGTTGACTCTGCAGATGATTTTTGAAATTCATGATAATAGTTAAGTGAGAATAATTAAGAGTTTCTGTAGTTTTCAAAATTTAGACATGTATCTGGTGCGGTTACAGTACTGTAAACATGACCTAATTTCATCACAAAATATGACCTTATTTCAGAATGAGGCTGTTGTCATAATTACCTGGGCAACTGAATCTTCAGTGAATCCAAATGCAAATCCACATTTAAAAGAATAAACAATTAAAAAAATAGCATATGATATTTTAAATTAAACTGTTTTCGAGTTAGCCTATTATAATCAATTAACTCAAAACTGTTTTGCTTTTTTTCTGAAAACCAGCACGCAAGAACTTGTTTTTCAAAATCGTGTTTGCAAAATGGAAAAATTATCATTGGTTAAGCACGACTATGCTGGAAATAAAGTCAAAGAGTGGCTGCTTTACCAATTCATTTTTATATTTTGCGTTAAAAGATAAATTGATCTCAAAATGTCAGAGATGCTAAAACCTGGGCAACAGATAAACATTGTAAATAGGTCAACGATAAGTTTACCTTTCCGTTTTATAACCATTGTAATGGTCTCTGTTTATTGGGAGCTTTAGTTCGCCTTAATTATTTAAATGAACAATAAATCAAGTTAGCATGAAGGATGTTACACCCTTCTCCGAACAGTGTAGCTGTCCCGTACATCCTTTCTTCTAGTACTACACAAAAGTTAATTTTCCACCATTGAAAATAGTGTTCCCGGCAGGCACCTCGTGATATTATACTTCCGCCAAAACCGGGTGCAAGCCTGGTCACCCGCACTGTTCGGGATCTTTATCAGGATTTTTGAAACTTTTAAAATTGGCTTTAAAGATGTTTTTCCTAAATATAATGCTTATATGAACCCATTGGCCATGTATTACCAAATGGTTATCTTTAAACATGCCAAAATAATTTATTGAAAAGGTCTTTCCTAACTTGGGCTACACGCCTAGGTTAGACTAAAAGATCAGTGTATATCCCAGATCAGTCATGTGTAGATCCCAGATCGGCACTGTGACATAGATTCTAGATCTGTGTGTATCCCAGATCAATCATGTGTAGATCCCTGATCAGTCATGTGTAGATCCCAGATCAGTCGTGTATAGCTCCCAGATCAGTGTGTATCCCTGATCAGTGATGTACGTATATATCCCAGATCGGCACTGCGAGTGACAAAGAACCCATGGGGATAGTGATGTGTGGATCCTAGATCAGTCATGTGTAGATCGGCACTGTGACATAGAACCCAGATTAGTCATATATTTAGATCTTAGATCAGTCATGTGTAGATCCCAGATCTGCTGTGAGTGTCATAGAACCAAAGAAGTCATGTGTAGATCCTAGATCAACCTTGTGTTGATCTCAAATCAGTCGTGTTTAGAGCTCAGATCAGTCATGTGTAGATCCCAGATCAGTCATGTGTTTAAATCGGATCAGTCATATGTAGATTCCAGATCAGTCATATGTGTAGACCTCAGATAGGTACTGTGAGTGACATAGAACACAGATCAGTCTTGTGTGTATTCCAGATCGGTACTGTGGGTGACATAGAACCCAGAGAAGGCATGTGTAGATCCTAGATCGATACTTTGAGTAAGATAGAAGCCAGAGAAGTCATGTGTAGATCCTAAATCAGTGATGTGTAGATCCCAGATCGGTAATGTGAGTGACATATAATCCAGATCAGTGATAATGGCATGTCACGTCAAGGACTTTAAAACGTCATTATAGGTGACATAAACAAGAAATTACTTGCCTATGGAATTTGCATGTGCAAAGGTTGCCAATATATTATTAACTATCTCGCTATTCTATTGACATCCCCACGAACCTCACCATAAAAAAACGATCGGAAACCATTATTTTACCAAATATATATATATATATGTCGCAAAAGGTCATAAATCCTGTAAAATTTTACCTACGTTGACAAATATCGAAGAGCTTTCTACCCACCAAAATTATACCTTTTCAAAATTAATTCAAATTTGCGCGGACGGGTGGACGAACGGGCGGACATATGTAATAGTAAACGCTCTTTCAGCATAAAAAAACACCATTTCAAGATATGATTACTTAATCACTAATTTGAAATATAATGCCTCCAGCACCTGTGGTACTTATATTTATATTCATATATAATTCCAATCTCATTATCATATAGTGGATATTAAATATAGTGAATTTAATGTCAACCAGTACAAAAGTGATGTATTTTTATATATATTATGATTGATATATTATCAGATTGGAATTATAAGGATTAAAAAAAAAAAATCTGGTTTTATGCATGTGTGAAGAATGTCGAATCACGCACAAATCTGACATTAAGTTTTTCGGACTTAATTTGGTTTGTGCGTGATTCGACATTCTTTACACATGCATAAAAAACAGGGAAAAAAATGATTTTAATCCTATAATATAACTCCGAAAAGTAGTCCCTTTGTTTACTTTGCAACCGAATCGCACCCGTTGGCAAAATATTGAACTGAGCAAATCCGTCCGCCTTCGAAACGGCCGCCATCTTTTTTTCTTACAGTAAATAATAGATAGGGTTCTAAAATCTACAAACATCGGCCGAAGGGCGGAACGCATTTTATTTTTCTGTTTATAGTCCTTTACACAAGTCTTTTTTGGAATGGCCGATACTGACAAATTGAATATCGACAGTATAATAGCTCGATTATTGGAGGGTAAGTCAAAGGTTTATACTTTGTGTTGCTAACGATCAAATAAAAAGCTATTTTTTTTTTGCAGTAAGTGTTACATTGGTATAACTTATATAATTTACGAAAGTGAATCGCTGATGCTGTTCTTACTGTTTCAAAGTTGTAAAGGACATGTGTCTGCATGTTCATGCGTAATTTTCTACGTAATTTTGGACCAAGAAAAAATACATAAAAGTGGGAGGGGGGTGCTATGTAAAATTATGGTACCATACTATATTATGTTAATATATATGAAATTGAAAGATCAGGACCCAATTTTCTAATGCTACACATAACGAGTAACCACAACACTCATCCAGGATTCCATTCATTTGAAATCTCTGAACAGTTGTACTTTGACATTCCAACTTTTTTAAAAAAGATTTCACTCCTGAATTGTTTATAGTGAAACTGTTCCTTTAACCAACTTACCAAATTATTTGGTTACATGAAATTCTTAAATTAATTTATATAAAAGGAATTGTACCATGGAAGTATGGAAGTGGTTGGTTACTCTTACCCACCTAGTCACCAATTCCCATTTCGTTCGCTCTAATATCCAATATTTTATGCCTGTATATTTAAAAATCGTGAATTAGCTTGTATATGACCCAAAATATCTAAATGTACTATACATACTGGGTATATGCCTTTTACAGTCACACTTAAAAGGCATTTTGAAACACCAAGTTGTTATAACTTGAAATAAAATAAACTTGAACCTAAAATAAAATATTGTTTGTTCAGCCTTTATCTACCTAGCCAATAATACTGCCGTTGTTCTAATAATTTTATTGCATTGGGCATACAGCTGCAAATTTATTTTGAGGTAGTCTTCCATTCCTATATTTATTCTGTGGAATATTTTATCTATTTCAGTTCGTGGCACTCGTCCTGGCAAAAATGTACAGCTGACAGAGTCGGAAATAAGAGGATTATGCCTCAAATCCAGGGAGTTGTTTCTCAGTCAACCTATACTTCTTGAATTAGAAGCACCATTGAAGATTTGTGGCAAGTATTTAATAATTTCAATGTATATCCCTGTAATATTGTTATAACAATAAAACGACTCCGTCTTAATTTACAATATGATCCTATAAATGACATTTTTTAATGCGAGTGATAACAAATCCTATAGTCGGCATGTGAAAGGTTATTTTGTGCGATATTCTTTATTCTACTGTTGAACATGATATTCATCAACCAATAAAATGGTTCACAAGGTAAAACAACTGCACATTGCTCTTTATTTCCAATTAATGGTTGTAGGGTTTTTTTTTAATATTTGAAATATAGTTGACTAGTTGCACTTTTTTAGAAATTTGAAGGCTATCATAGACTGCATTTATTTATCATATTGCCAAGTTCTCTTGGATAGATTGAATAGTTTTGTAGGCTTCACATTGCCATTATTGTATGTAATGATAGCAATAATTAGAAAACAAGAGAAAGATATTTAAAATAATGTTTTAAATATACTTCTGCTCCCACACTGCCACTGAATAGACAGAACAGAAATGGTAGTCAATGGAAAACAAAGATTAAATACAACATAATAAGTCAGGCATACTGATAGAGATGTAGTCAGTTCTCCCGAAATTCTCTCACTTCTCCCAGTCTTATTCAACCTCTAAAACTTGTGATTTAGACATGCATAATGTAAAGGGGAGCTAACCCTACATAAAATTAATACATTTAAGTCTGTTTACATTTTTCATATTATACCGCAAAGTGTATTGGTAATAAAAATCTGGGCATGTGAACCATTGATCAGGGCAAGTTATTTTTCAGCCTGGGCAAGTAGATTTTTTCAACCTAATTGCCCTGGGCTAGTCCCAATTTTTTTTTTCTTGGAGCACTGCATGTGGATCATTTTATTTGTCGTATTAAATTGATTGAAATTAGGGAAAATGCACAACTTGACCAAAGTTTCCTACTTCATAAAAAAATATATATACAAACAGAATACAGACTTATCTGTGCCAAACCTATGTAAAAGTTACTAGTAATGCACTGTTGCTACCATTAAGTATTAAACCAGAACACCTCGAGATACAAACAATAAACAGATTAGGAAAACACAATTACATGTCATAAACTACTGCATGGGTAAAATCGCGGTTCAGTGCATTCATATCCACCAGCTATCGGACAGGTGGTATCCATGGAGAAACACTTTATGTTTGAAAGTTAAGGACAATCAAGAGTTACTTTATGAACAAATCATGGCCATATAGCTAAAATATTGGCATATTTTGTGGCGCCAAAAATATTCGCCAAACTAAAAAAACATGGGCCACTTTCATTTTTTTATCGCATTTGGCGCCATTGGCGACCGACAGCGTGAGCCTTGGGGTTTAAACATTTGATATTTTAAAAACAAATAAATGCCTTTATTTAAGGTCCAATAAGACTTCTATAGTTTTTGTAATTTTTTTTTTCTGTGGATAGAATTTTATGGAACTTCCAAGTTTTAAGTTAAATGTATGTTTATGCAATATCAGAAACAAACTAGAGCTATCACTGAAGGTGAATGGTTTACCATTGTATGAAGTTTTATTAAATTATATCCAATAGTTTTAAAGTTATGCTCCAGACAAAAAAAAAACTTAATAAAAGAGAATGTTATGGATTGAGTTTTTTGTATTGTTAATTTTTTTATGGTTTTGTTAAAATTAAAAACGGTCTTTTTAATTATTGTGCAGTGTACAAGCTTTCATGGCAATCAATAAATGTTATGTTTCCTGTACACTGCACTTCCTGTCATTATATTCTACCATTGTATGAAGTTTGATGAAATTCCATCCAGTACTTTAAAAGTAATGCTCCGGACAAGGGAAATACATCAAAGGGCAATAACTCTGTAATTAGAAAGAATAGAGTTATGTAAGTTGTACACTGCACTTCCTCTCATTATATTCTACCATTGTATGAAGCTTGATGAAATTCCATCCAGTACTTTTCAAGTTATGCTCCGGACAAGAAAAAATATCAAAGGGCAATAACTCTGTAATTAGCAAGAATAGAGTTATGTTTCTTGTACACTGCACTTCCTCTTATTATATTCTACCATTGTATGACGTTTGATGAAATTCCATCCAGTACTTTTCAAGTGATGCTCCGGACAAGGAAAATTGCAACGGACAGACCGACCACAGGGTGACTCCAATATACTCCCTCAAACTTCGTTTGTCGGGGGTATAAAAAGTACATGTAAACATACACATTTTTTTGTTATTGCCTCCTCAACAACATTCCCATCTTCGAAATTTGGCGAAAAAGTGTAGATTTTATAAGAAATGCGGAAAAATATTTATAATTGTTTACATCTAGTATTGATGAAAATTAATGCAGATGATAATAATTGTCATGGAAAAGGTAATTATAAGCTTAATTTTAACTGTTAATGGGTTTTCAAAACAATATCATTTCGGCCAAGTGTAGTTTTTGCTGTAAAATTATAGTTTCGCTTAAATATTTTGATATAGTGTATAGATAGAAAATGCTTAATCTAACAAAACACTCTGATACCCATTCTAATGACAATCAAAATAATAAAAAATACACTTTACCTCGTAACTGGAGAAAAAAAATATATCTTCTTAAATAATACTATATGCTGTTGCCAAATTAAACAGATTTCCATATTGTTTTCTATTCGGGTTAAATTGCTATAAATTATTTTATAACTATGTATATTTCCTAATTATATTGAATACAAGATTTCAGGCTTATCCGTAAATGTGAAGCCATCCAAAATAGGGATCAATTGTAGTACAATAGTGCGTAGTGGCAATGGCAAATCTGTGGTGAAAGAACTTCTGTTGTCAATTAATACTGATCATAACTTTACACATTTTAATTTTAATACATGTCTTTATTTTAAACTGCCCTTTTGTGTATTGTGTTTTCTTTATCAAGACTGAGGTGTCAAAACATTAGTACAACTTAACAAAATTGCCTCCCTTTGTGTGCGTAATTGGTATGCATGAAAACCCGTAGAAATTGTCTTTATTTCATTAATGCGATTATCATGTCTGTTGATCTAATTCGTCAGCATTAAGGAGTTGTTTTTTCTGGAGTGAACAGCGATTACACCATTTGTTTTATTTGACTTAAAGTTTCAGCATTTATATTTCAACATGTATATGTTGTCTATTTACAGGTGATATACACGGGCAGTATTATGACCTGTTGCGTCTGTTTGAATATGGTGGCTTCCCACCAGAGAGCAACTATCTGTTCCTTGGTGACTATGTGGATAGAGGAAAGCAATCTTTGGAAACCATCTGTCTCTTACTAGCGTACAAGATCAAATACCCAGAAAACTTCTTTTTACTCAGGGGCAACCACGAATGTGCCAGTATTAACAGAATATATGGCTTTTATGATGAATGTGAGTATAAAGAAAAGCAAACAATTGTACACTTGTTCTCATAAACAAGAATCAACTGCTAAATCATCAGGAATTTTCCTCCTTATATAACAGAGGCCGATATTTAGCCACTTTCAAATTGAAAAATGCATTATTTTTTTCCAACTGTGGCAGAGAAACTTCCCAAAAAGCCAGTTAAGATTTCCCAAAATCTTGACGTTTTGTTTACATTTCAACATTTCCACCGGAAAAGCTGGTCTTTGGTTTGGGATTTAGTCTTTTTCACAAGGGAAGCAGTCTTGATCATCGGTGACGCCTCTAACACATTTGACTCATAACAAACTATAACTCTGCGAAGGAGATTGCGGTGACGCTTGCTTTTTTAAAAGACAAACTTTTAGAAAAGCAAACGTCGCCGATGATCTAGTCTACAAGGGAGGTAAATTATTGGTTTTTTTTACGATGTTTACCTCTGGTTGATTTCTCTGAATAAAAATGTCACACAATGGGAAATATTATAGTAAGTCCATAAAACGTCAGTCTCTTTGTGGTGTAAAAAAACGTAAACTTGAGGCTGAAAGTATCGTAAATCAATCAATAGCTACCAAGGAAGGCAATGACACTGTCCCAAGCTGCAGTAATATATCCAACACTGAAGAACAGCCTGTTAAATTGAACTCTCCTCCTGTTGTAACAGATTCTACCATTCAATGTGAACCGGAAATTTAAAATTTTGATGGCAGGAAACAATGTCTCCTTCAGTATGAAAACAGGTATGCATGGCTATACTTAAGCCCAAAAAGGAAAAGTTATATTTGTAAATGTTGTGAGCTTTTCGGAGAAGGTCTATCTACTGAAACAGCCTTTGTTTCAACTGGTGTGGTGCTTGGAAGTCATCCATCCCGTAGACTGGAATTACTTAGTTGAAAATACTGTTCAAATTTATAAACAGTCCATCTTTCAACAAAATACCTTTTTCCCAAAATGGACAATTATCGCGCGTGAATTTCCCTATTTGAAAGGCCAAGGCCTCTTCCCAATTTTCTGATGAAAAGCCCTGATCATATTATGGAAACAAGTGCATGCACAATCTATAGGCGCTTTGTTTTGCTATATAAATCAATACCATCAAGTGTCTAGCTAATATTGCGCTCTGAATTTGGAGGAAAGGATTCCTAATGAGCCAAATAGTTTTTTTACGAAAGCGGGTCCAGGGGCACAATGGAGTTGAAATACACAAGTCCTCTGTTGGAAATGTGCACCAGGGACGCAGATTACTTGCATTCAGGAAAGCCCTGCAAATGAAGCAGGAGTCTCTGCTTTGGACACATTCACCCAGTTTGCATACTATTGAAATGTTTTTTCATAAAGTTCAATTTAAATACTAGATTTATTTAAACTATTCAAACATTTCTATCAAAGTTTACAGTGGGCTTACACTTGCAGAATTATATATCAGTGTTTTTCCCAGAGCACGCTTCTTGCGTTTAAGACGCAATTAATCTCATTTGACGCAATCAGGTTTGTTCAGTGCGTCCACTATGACGCAACCTTAAAAATACAGAAATTCAAATTACGCATATTGGTTTCAGTGTTTTTTTTAAAATGCTAGCTGTTTTGACAGATCACTGGTCTGATTCAGGGAAATCCCAGTCACCCGGTTCTACCAAGTTACGTAAACGCTTGAATTGGTTATTAACATTATGTTGATGCAATCGCATAGACGATAATGATCTTATACATAATTTTCCGAGAAGCAATATTGTAGTTTGCGACGACGACTAAGATCAAGACAACATCTGTGAAAACAAACAGAAGCTGCAACTAAAGCACTGATAAATATCAGTTTAAGGTTGTTTGTCTATAAAGATAAAATGTGGAAATCGTGAAACTTTCCAAAAAAAGTTGTTTAAAATGTACAGACAATACTCTATCTGAAAACATTTTTATTTTGTTTTCTATAAGGTATCGAGACGCGCATGCGCAACATTTTGATGCCAGTTTAAACATCGGCCGGGCCAAGTTTTACGGTGGTATTCCCAGCGCCGTTTTTGTTTGATTTTTAAAAAATTATATTCATTTTGAAAAATTTAAATAATTTTTGTTAAGTTACCATTAAAATGTTTTTATATTATTTTTATAAAGGTAACATTACTCTAAAATGAGTCTAGCTATGAGCCAAAAGAGAAATGCTTTTGGGGGGGAAAAACAAACAACAAAGTTTTGTTTTTCAAAGATATGATGCATGGTTACCCTTAACATGTAGCTCAGCCGAAATATAAAAATATTGAAATAATTTTAGTACTTTTCATTAAAAATAGTTAAGGCCTTGATGACTGAGCTGTGTCCAAAAGCTCATGGCCCTGTGACCATGATCATAAAAACAACTAGTTTCAAGTTGTTGTAAATTGTTGCCAGAAGTGAAACATTCATTTGAAGTTAAATTGTTTTGAAGTTGTTAACTTAAGTTGCAGTTTTGATTGAGAAATGAGTGTAAAACAAGAAGTAAAACCGTTTTAGTAAAATATATTTTTTACCTCCGTTTATTCAAGTTGATTAAGTTTAAAGCGAGTCAACTGTTGCCCCGAGATTTTACATATTCACAAGTCTGCATAATAATTTTTATTCTGTGGACATTTTTGTTTATGTTCATTCCACTTTTATTTACAGGTAAACGAAGATATAACATAAAACTGTGGAAAACGTTTACAGATTGTTTCAACTGTTTACCTATTGCCGCCATCATAGATGAAAAAATATTTTGTTGTCATGGTGGTTTGAGTCCAGACCTGCAGTCCATGGAGCAAATTCGTCGTATTATGCGTCCTACTGATGTGCCAGACCAGGGTCTCTTATGTGACCTGTTGTGGTCAGATCCAGACAAAGAAACCATGGGATGGGGTGAGAATGATCGGGGTGTCTCATTCACATTTGGAGCAGAGGTTGTAGCCAAATTTCTTCACAAACATGACTTGGATCTTATATGTAGAGCACATCAGGTATGGAAAATATCTTTTTAAACTATTTTGAGTCCAATATGTGCTTCCTTTGTCACTTCCTATAGGTTATACAAAACTTCCAATATCTTGATGTTCTCTTAATCAAATGACTACGTCTGGTTATATTAATATGAAAAAAATCATAACATTTAGGACAAATTGAAAAAAAAGTGCATGTTTCCTATTGTGCAACTGATTTATCCAACTGCCACAGAGTTGATATGACAGCAGGTTTTTTTTTCATAATTTTTAGCTCTACTGGCCAAAGGCCAGAAGTGCTTATGCGAAGGCGCGTTGTCTGTCGTCCGTCGTCTGTTAGCAGCACTTTCTCTGAAACCACTAGGCCAATTAAACTGAAACTTCACATGGGTGTTTCTATTGCATAGGAGACTATACAGGTGTAACCCCACCATTGATTTTTGTTCTTTATTCTATAGTAAATAATGAAAGTTTGAAGGCTTGTCATTCATAGAGGGTCCCAAATGAAAGAAGTGAAACCTACATTTTACTGTTTGTCAACCTCTGCACTATCAAAATATGATGAGAAAAGTAGGGGTCATGTGTCATATAAGAGATTTTTTTTCTGCTCAGTGTGTACACTGGTGACAAAGTGAAAGTAGACTTCCGAAATCATGAATTCATACCCCAATTTCCAAGCATCATTTTTTTTTTCTAAATTCACAATTCAAACATGACAATGCTATCAAAATGTTCAAAATACATCAATAATGCCATTCAAATAAAAAAATGAGCATTAAAAATAGGAAAATGCATTTTTAAAGAAGAAGAATTGAGGATTATTTACAACCGCCATTATGCGACTACCCCACAGAAGCACTTCCTTTTTGCAATGGTGGCACTATGCCTATAAGGAAACTCTTTTTTTTTTAATTTCATAATTACCTCATTTTTGCTAAGTACTACCAATTTGAAGTAATACTGCCAAGTTGCAGGCATTAAATACTGAAACTTTTGTCAAAATACCACTTTTTACATGATCATTATATACAGGCGCGAGATGTTGACCGACATGCAATTTTGATGTGTTTGACTAATTTTACCCATAAAATTTTTTTTTACCTAATTCCATTAAAATTTTTACACCAAAACAGTCTCATGATACACTGAAGACATTATCTTACCAAAATACATTATTCAATACAATGTACATGCTAAAAATTGCACATTTAAATCATCCAAAATAAAAAATCTTCAAAATTTGGTGATTTTTCATGAAATTTCAATGTAAATATGCACATATATGCTTTATTTGAGGCATACACTTGCCAAAATGTGTTTTTTTATGAAGCAAATGTCTCCAATTTGTCATTTAATACTATGAGAGTGTAGAAAAGAGGTTATTTTACCTACAATTAACATTTTGGAAAATCACCCCCATTTCACTCAAGTCTCTCTTATAGGTGTAACCCCACCATTGATTTTTGTTCTTTATTCTATAGTAAATAATAAAAGTTTGAAGGCTTGTCATTCATAGAGGGTCCCAAATGAAAGAAGTGAAACCTACATTTTACTGTTTGTCAACCTCTGCACTATCAAAATATGATGAGAAAAGTAGGGGTCATGTGTCATATAAGAGATTTTTTTTCTGCTCAGTGTGTACACTGGTGACAAAGTGAAAGTAGACTTCCGAAATCATGAATTCATACCCCAATTTCCAAGCATCATTTTTTTTTTCTAAATTCACAATTCAAACATGACAATGCTATCAAAATGTTCAAAATACATCAATAATGCCATTCAAATAAAAAAATGAGCATTAAAAATAGGAAAATGCATTTTTAAAGAAGAAGAATTGAGGATTATTTACAACCGCCATTATGCGACTACCCCACAGAAGCACTTCCTTTTTGCAATGGTGGCACTATGCCTACAGAAGATTTTTTTGTTTCGATCTGAAATTCAAGATGGCCGCCGTTACTAAAAATAGTCCAAAATTTAAAATATCTTCTTCTCATAACAACCCAACAGATATTCAAAATGTTTATGTAGTAATGATGACCAACTATAGTTTTGTTTGATTTGTTCAAATGGTGTCCCTAGGGTTAAATATGACCCCGTCCCGAGGGTTCAATTAGGGGACACATGTCATTAAAATATTTTTTTATTATTTTTTTTTTTTTAAATGGAAATGATTTTGCCTATATCTTCACAGAAGCATTGTTTGGTGAAGGAGGTTCGGATTTGTAAAAATGACTGGGTTCCACTGTCTTAAGGGGTCAGGAAGGGCCCCAAAAGGGTAAAAATTGGGAATTACTAAATTCGTTTTCTTAAGAACCGGTATGTCAGATTTGTTCATATTTTGCATAAATTATCCCTTTGTGTAGGGGTTTGATTGCAGATAAGAGTTTAGGGGCTAAAATTTATAGGGGCCCTGTAAGGGGACTTAGAATTTTACATAGGGATACTATGGGAAAACAGAAAATTCTCTTTTTCTTTCATCTGTTCTTAAACCACTTGGCCAATTAAATTGAAACTTTACATGGGTATTTCTATTGCATAGGAGACCATACAGAAGATTTTTTTTTTTTTTCGATCTGAAATTCAAGATGGCCGCCGTTACTAAAAATAGTTCAAAACTAAAAAACCTTCTCATGAACAGCTCAACAGATTTTCAAAATGTTTATGTAGTAATGATGACCAACTATAGTTCTGTTAGATTTGTTCAAATGGTGTCCCTAGGTTTAAAAATGACCTTGCCCTGAGAGTTCAATTAGGGGACACATGTCAATATAATATTTCTTTTATTATTATTTTTTAAATGGAAATGATTTTGCCTATATCTTCACTAAAGCATTGTTAGGTAAAGAAGGTTAAGATTTGTTAAAATGACTGGGTTCCTATGTCTTAAGGGGTCAGGAGGGACCCCCAAAAGGGTACAAATTGGGAATTAGTGAAATTGTTTTCTTAAGAACCGGTATGTCAGATTTGTACATATTTGATATAAATTATCCCTAAGTGTAGGGGTTTGATTGCAGATAAGAATTTAGGGGCTAAAATTTATAGGAGCCCTGTAAGTGGACTTAGAATTTTACATAGGGATACTGTGGGAAAACAGAAAATTCTCTTTTTTTTCCATTTATTCTGAAACCACTAGGCTAATTAAACTGAAACTTCACATGAAGGTTTTTATTGCATAGGAGACTATACAAAAGATTTATTTTTTCTATCTGAAATTCAAGATGGCCACCGTTACTAAAAACAGTCCAAAACTTAAAAAAATCTTCGGCCAAAGTGGTAAAAATTCCAAACTGAAAGTTTCAAAAATTGTAAATTGAAACATGCCATAATTCCTTAATAAAATAAACAAATTTTCCCCATTCTGAAATGAATATGACATTGATTCTTTAATTAAATTGCCAGGGAAGCAAGTGTTCACATTTTTATGAAGTTGAACAAATATATTTAATGAACAAATGTATTAATGCAAAAGTTTTTCCAATGTTAATGAAAACGCAACTAAAATTCCGAATTCCAAGGGTATGTTTTTTTCCCAAAATAGTGAAAAAAACACTGTATTTCAAAGACCCTTAGGAAATAACGGGATGTGATGTATAATTTCAATCCAAATTAACTTTATTTATCAACTTCACTGTGCACATAAGGTATATTTCGTTAAATATTAACTTTATATAATAACTTACATGATAGTATTATCAAACAGTATGGTAGAAGCTTTTGAACTGACATGGTGATTACTGTCGTAGTGTTATATTTTGTAAAAAGTTGCAGGTGAGAAAAGTATTGACTTATTTTACTGTGATGGGGATTTTGTTTTCTGTTTGTGTCTAACAGGATTTGTACGATATTTGTTATTTGTTTTGACAGGTAGTAGAAGATGGTTACGAGTTCTTTGCAAAACGTCAGCTAGTAACTCTGTTCTCAGCACCAAACTACTGTGGAGAATTTGACAATGCAGGTGCTATGATGAGTGTAGATGAAACCTTGATGTGCTCATTCCAGGTACTGGTTATTTTATATACTGAATATATATACAACTGACAAGAGTTAAGTCGTATTGAAGTGAATACTGACTCATAAAGAGTTGGGTCTCCAGATAAAGTGCCACTTTCATAAATCAAAAGTCAGACAAGTATTTTAATGCCTTTAATTGTTGTGCATACACATGGGGATAAATAAGCACCGACAAGTTAATCACTAGACCAGATTCATAATCATGCGATTTCCATGTTGTTTTAAGGCTGTTTTTTGGGACCTAAGTTTGTGCTTTAATAGTTTAAATTTCTTTGCCAGTCAGTCAAGACTCCCTTTTAAAAAAAAAAACAAGGTAATAAACTAGTTAGTCAGCTATTAAGTTTTCCTCTAGGGTCAAAACCCACAACATAATAAATTTCAGGAATTTTTTAGTCTTTGATTGATTGCTCTGCACACTATCACAAATAACTAAATGATATTGCAAACATAGTTATAGGGAATTAACCGGACACAGTCTGTCAAACTAACAAGTCTATAATCTAAACAGCAAGCAATATTTGTTGCTATCTACCATTTTCCTTAGACAAGTGAACCATTGACTTTGTGTTCAGTTGGAGTTAATAGACCTGATTCGAGAGATATCGGGTTCTAGGATAGTTTTCCCTAGGATTTTTCACTTGGGGAACCAAGGACCCCTCCAATGATATTTTAAGGGTCCCAACGGAAATGCAGTCTATGATAGCCTTCAGATATCTAGAAAGTGCAACTTACTTGTCAACTATATTTCAAATATTAAAAAACTCATAACTAATTTTAATTGTTGTTTTCAATACTATGTTTAAATCATGCCAAAGAAAAGTATATGCTGAAATTCACAACCAAAAGGCAATAAGTTTATTACTATAATACCCCACCCACATATTTCTTTACCGTGAACTCGATTTAAATATCAACTTTCACTTTTTCACAGAAGAAAATTTATATATGTGAGCCATAATATGGAGTCCGGGAATTTGTGTTACATCACAAACCCTTTGGTGTCCACTATTTTAATATTTAACACTTGTTAAATTTTATGCTTTATTAGGTTACTACACTATTTAATGTTATTATATTGTTAAAAATATTAACAGTTTCTAGATTTATGTATAAAGGAATGTGATTTTTAAATTTCACTGTTAGTAACACTGGACACTATACTATAAATTCATTTATTTATGGTCAAATTTGTTTCTTGCATCTATTAAGTCTACTTAAATGAATTACCAGGTTTAGTTTAATTGTTTCAAATGTAAAACTGGTTATTTAGTTTGATATTTAGAAATTAGTGTCAAGTGGAAGTATGATGTAACAAGACACCAAATACGATGTAACTGGACACAAAATGTGTAGCAGGACACCAATATAGACCCCAATAAAAGACACCAAGTTACACCATTGCAGACTCAATGCATCTATACAATTTGATTCAGGTGTTTCAACTACTGTCTTCATGCAAAAACAATCACAGGACATTTCTGTTAACAATGTCTGACCAATCATAAACATTTAATTGAACTGGATTTTTGAATTCATGAATAAATCGGGCACAGGTGTAACACTGGACACGGTGAAAATTGTGTCCCGATTTCACTAGTTACACACAAACAATTTGAGAGTAAATTATACATCAAATATATATTTTAAAATTCATATTGTTCCCTCGTACTTTCAGATATAATAATTGTTCAAACCCATTTCATTTTCACGGGTACAGCATGTCAGTCACTGTTAACCATGAGATTCTTGTTGTCGACGTAATACGATACACTACATCGGTCAGGCAGAACTGAACAAAACCTTGTTACATAGAATTAATTATTTATTATGGTACTTTCATACATCTCATATCATTTTGGTAATGCTTAAAAGAATTTTAAATGCATTTTAAATGCATTTAAGAGACCGGAGGATGAATCAAAACAATGTTGTCTTCGTAACTTTTTTCCGAAAACTGACCGTGTGTACATTGTCGTCCGCCATATATCGAGTTGATTCCTCAACCTTCCTTCTCGCTGCCAGCCATAGAACTGACTGGTATCGGTGTGGTAAACAGACTCAAGGTTAAAAGGTTACACGGGCAAATTACTTGGTAATTTTCCATTATGCTCAGATACCTTGACATAACAAAAGAGGACACGTTTCTCGTAACCGATGTGTTGGCTGTATGCCATATTTGAGTGGTGGGTTCTAGAATGCCATGTTTACGTCATTTTCATAGTACACTGTCGATCACTTAAAAACAACATGTGTACGAGATCATTGATGTCAAGGTTGTAAGCTACAACACATTTTGTCATAACGTAACTCTGAGGACACCATTGGTTACGCCACATTACAAAAAAATATTATGTCAAAATTCTCATATTTACGTTGCAAATAAAAAAACAGAAGTTAATCAATTCAAATAAGAGGAAACTGAAGTTTATTTCCAAAAAAAAATAAGCTGTTTTGGTTTAGAAGATTAGAGTAATACGTGTTTAGTGCAAACACACATGCAAATGAGCACAATGAAACCAAGAAATTACACAATAAAATAATGATTTAAGAGAAGTTTTAAGTTGTTAAAAAAGTACCCTATGTGACAATTAAGAGAATTATTTGTTTTTAAAAGGTTCTGCAAATTACTTTAAATTATTATTATATACTTCTGCATCTTATATTAATTTATGTAGAATTTGTGTGATGTAACGCAAATTCCCGGAAGCCATATTATGGCTCATATACACAGATCCAATTATTGTAAATCTACGAAATATTTATAAAATTACCAGAACCTAACGCTGACATTATACATAACGCGATCGATCGTGAATTATCTGCAAAAACATAATCAGATTTTAGAAATCCTCACCATTTTGGCAAGGGAGATAATTTTATGCTCTTCATAATGCAGGATTTGAGGGACACCCACAAATTACGTAATCGTCTATTTTTTATCTTTGCTTAGGTGCATGGTAGGAAACATGTTCCTTGGTTGTAGATATCCGACCAATTAGAGGGGTTATTAAAAATAGATAGATTTATATTCAAAGCTATCCACCAATTGCATTAGAGGCATAAAAGTAGATTATTGAATATGCATGAAAGGTTTTTCGTAAGTCGCAATATTGGGCATGTGGTGTGATAACCACCGCGGGGGTCAATTTTTTCTACTGATTTATAGTTATGGTCTATAAACAACAGTTTGACCTGATATTTGCAGACCTGTGTATTGTGAAAATTAGCTTGGCCCCTTTTTTTAAGACATGCCCAACGGGCAAGTAACTTTGAAAAAGGCTCATGCCCGGATCCAGATTTGACAAGCCCCCGGCATCGGGCTATCCTATTCTTTGAGCACTGATGTATGGAAAACGTTTTGGAGAAAAATAACGAAAACATCACGATTTTGATGGAATTGTTGCAGATATTTTCTTTGATTTCTTTTCCTTTTGGCCGGGCCTTATTAGCTCAGTCAGTTACACGTCTGACTATCATTCCAGGGTTCTTGAGTTTGAATCCCTGTCCCGCAACAGTCTCCGTGGTGATTAATAATGACATTGTGTCTCATTATCATTTGTCTCTAACCACTTATTCAAGTGGGAAAGTTATCAGTTACTTGCAGAGATGGGGGTGTGCTCGAGTATTTGTTAACCTTTCAGGATCCCAGGAAACAGTGCTTAGGTTAAAGGATAGTTTGCTAGCTCTTGATGGCATATAAATGACACTAAATATTCAATCAATCAATCTTTCCCTTTTGAAATTAGGAATTTTGTTACTTTGGATGGTAAAAGGAAAGGAATGAACTACATTGCTTTTTTGCGGAAACGTGTACCGAAAGTAATGGAATTAAAAATACAAGTCCTCGGTCAAAAATGTTGACGCAAAAAAAAAAACCAGGGCTGCGTTCAGTTAAACGTTTGATAACGTTGGCTAACATATGTTTCTGTACACTGACTCTAACTCATAATAGCACGCAGTTGCGATAATGTTAGGGCACCAGGCATTAAACCTGTTTGTCGGTGAGGAACACATATAGACTACCATTTTGAGATGTTCCCATGAGCACAGGCGCTTTATAATGCTTTATACCTCATAAGCGTCTCCATGATGTTTGATGAAGGAGCGGAAAGGCATCGAATGAAAGCAAAGAGAAAAAATTTAACAAATTTTTTTTCCACAAAAAAAGGTTATGGTTGGGGCTAAAAAAAATAGGGTTGGTCAGAATACTGGAAACAAACATATATATTTTTTAGGCCTGAATGGTATGGGAATTTAAAACTATTTCCTTTTCGTAATTATTAACTTTATGTGCAGCAATGGTGTTGTGGGGGTGTTTATCCATATGTGGTTAAAGTGACTCCCAAAGATGGTTTATATTGTGAAATTGCATACAGGGCTTCCTTGGGGTCTCTTGATTTTCATGATCTTGATTATTTTTTTGTTCAAAATGACACTAAAAATCAATATCTGGTAAAAAAATTGCTACATACCCACATGAAAAAAACTTGGTTGGAACAAGCAAGCAAACACTTTTAAAGGATGGCCTTGTATTCACAATTTATCAACAAGTCAACTTTATGTAGCCGTTCTATATTGGATGTGTTGCTAATTAATGTGAATTGGAAGCCTGATGGCAGTAACAAAACAGTGGCAAAGTTCATGACTCAAGAAATAATTTTGTTTAAAGCAATACTCAGGTGACAAATATTATAACCACCGTGGAACTTATGTGGAGTTTTCCATAAGAAACCTTTATATTAATTTGGTCACTGGTGCAGAATAAAGCCAAGTATGGTCTTTATTCACATACTTGTATAACAGTGATGTATTTCAGACAAAAAATACTTAACAAAAAGTATTGTAAATGTAAACCTACAATTATTTATAATATTTTTAATATTCATCCAAATGAACCCAAATCTTGGCTCAAATCATGCAGAAAATGTATATTTCTGGAAATACAGTGATTCAGAATTTCCATCAAAATTTGAACACACAGAAAAAAATTGCACTAAATTTTATTTTGTGAAACGCAGACCAGTACTTTTGCACCAATAAGATGATTTTTTGTTGTATACAGCACATGATCTGTAATAGTAATTTAACCATTCTCTTCAAAATTAAAAATGGCCACTACATTGCAATATTAATTTTAAAGGAAATGTTTTGAATGAATGAATGGTGTTTTACGGCAAGTCGACACATAAACAGGTCATTTTGTGCGCGCAGAAATGTTTTAAACCTTTACCAGAGGATATTTATATATATACTTGTTTCACATGTTCAAAATATACAGTCAAACCGGCTATCTCCCTTTTATATGCTTTCAGAATAAATTAACCTGTATTAAGCAAAAACCTGTCTTAGAAGGCCACTTTGGCTCCTTCCCCTGACTGGCTGCTTAAGACATGTTTGACTGGATTTTGTTTCTATTTCTAAAATGTTAAAAATAATTTTATTATTTTTAAGATATTGAAACCAGCAGACAAGAAGAAATTCCCATATGGAGGGTTAAATGCGGGCCGACCAGTTACTCCACCGAGAGGGACAGCCAACAAAGGCAAAGGGAAAATGTAAATGGGGGATAGTGTGAACAATGAAACCAGTAGTTAACCAATCAAGCTGAAAGTGCTTGTATTTTGTACTGTGGTCATGATGGAGAAGTTGTTGAACCTTTAAATTGACATCGTTTAAATTGATGCTTTATTTCATAAACAACTTGACTTGATATTCAGGTGAAAAAAGGCTTATTTCTAAGAATGCATCATATGATTTGAATGTTAAATTATTTATGCAAATCTCATGATTGTTGAAAACATACTTACAAACAACTACAAAATTTATAGATATTGGTGGTGTTGTGGGTTCAGCCGTAATACACTGTCCTTGCAGGACTGCTGGAGTAGCTCCTGCTATGTATGTGTGTAAATGTCACAGTATGGTAATAAATCAACATCACTGGTCTGTCTTCAAAGCTGCTTCATTGTTAGTTTTTACTGAGCTGTGAGAAGACAATTCAGTATCCAGTAATAAATACCCTAAGAAATAAGGAGAGCAAATGCACAACTTGGTTTTATTTACTCAAAATGCATTCAGATACCGAATATTTTATTGCATTTTTAGTACATATTTTTGAAACAAGCCATATGAAAGATACTTGTCTTGTACTATAATTCATATTTATTCTGTACTACTTTGTTATGTTTTTGTCGAAACTTGTAAATATTACTTAATATCAAATGTTTGTAACCCTTGTCCTGCCAATGATGAGATGTCACATTTAGAAATTATTAATACTGTAATGTCCAATGGTTTCTTAAACGTGTTGTGCTAGTAAATGTTTAAATATTGCACAGTGTGTAGGACAGAATGGATAATTATGTGACAAAATTTTAAATACTGATATTTTTATTGTAAATATATACAAATATAGTAATGAAATGTCTACATGTACATTCTTCTACATGGGAATGATAAATGATGAATGTCTGTTGTATTATCTTGGCTTCACTGACCAAGGCTCCAAGTGTAGTATGAATGTGTTTCACGTGTCGGCTACCAGATCACCTTGGATACATGTAGACAGTTTGTATTGATTTCACAGTAATGTTTGTTTACCAGTAGCATCTGGAGACAACACTGGAAGTCTACCAAGGTGGTGATAGGATTTTATCCAATTTGATGCCCAAAAATCTTTTTTAGGAACATACAACTGTTGAACCATGGTCAAAAGATGCTCCACTTAAAAGTGAAATTAGTAAACAAGAAATTTAAGCTTTGAAAATGGTTTATTTTGCATGCAGATTGTTCATTATGTTTTCTGAGTTGAGAGAGTGAGTTGACGTCAGTGAGCTTGACATTAACCTCAACTCCATTCACAGCATCAATGATCATTATGCCATGGAAACACAATTTCATACAAATCTCCTACACTACATTTACTTTCAATCAAAATCAATATTCACCAGTTGTATATCTTTTATATATTCATTACAAGCTCGTTTTTATATATTATAAAACACAAATCATTTTGAAGTTGTTTTTATACCCTTTTTGTTTAAAATTGGGGGAATACAGTGTTGTTATGTCTGTGACCTGGGTTTAGCTACATTGAGTGAATTAAGAAAGGTATACAATAAATAGACACATGTGGTAAGTCTTGCATTACCCAATTTTTTTTTTTTTTTTTTCTAACTTCTCCACATATTGTAGTTTGTTTTCAAAGAGTTTTTTAGAAGGACCTTAAGAGTTATCAGATGCTGCCAATGTTTTCTTTGGCGAGAGTGGTTCACCAGATTTCAGATAAAATAGTTTTCATGAGAGTTGCCAGATATTTGGCGCATCTTTAACAATAATTTTACTTTTTTACATTTTAGTGTTGAATGGTGTTGCCCATATTTTGGTTTATTAATAGTCCGCCATTAGAACGCAGGGCATTCACATCCAGTGGATTCATCATTTTCATAAGTGTATGAGAGAAGAAGCATGAATTGAAGGCAGTTTATTGAATGAAGTGGATTTTTTTTAACTGAGGCTTAATGTAAATTGTTGTTTGCTGTTTTCTTATCTATTTTGCTAAAAGGGTGTCAATTATTTACTGAAACTAGTTTATCAGGTAGGAGATTTTATGTTCAGGTGTAACTTTGCCAGGCCTGACTAGCTCAGTTGTTTGGTGTTTGACTATCAATCCAGGAGTCGTGAGTTTGAATCCTCTCTAGGCCACAGTTTCCGTGATGATTGATATACGACATTGTGTCTCATCATTCGTCTCTCCGCTGATTCAAGTGGGAAATTTATCAGTTACTTGCAGAGATGGGGTGTGCTTGAGTACTGGTTAACCTTCAAGGATTCCAGGAAACAGTGGTTAAGTTAACTGATCATCTGTTAGCCCTTGATGGCATAAAAATGATGCTAAATATTCAATCAGTCAATCTTAACTTGGATCTGTGATGATGAACAACTGTTCTTGAGCAATTTATTTCTTGGATTAATAAAAAAAAAAGATTTTAAATGTTGGAAATTAAAATACAAATGCAGTGTTTTTCTGTACAGCATCACTTTATGGGTTTGAAGACAGCAAACAATTGATTTATTTCTTGCCTTACAACAATGTTGCTTATTGAAAGATGACACATCTTTAATGCTGTATGGCTTATATTTTACTTTGTTTATTAGTAGACTTTTTTTCTACCCATGTCATTAAGATCAACACCAAAAGGAGACCTACATATTAGATCCTGATGATAGAAAAACATTTTATGTGAAATTGAACTCATAAAGTGTCTATAATAGACTGAAACAATGCATCAAACTGTTGTATTTGAATATTTTTAAAAATTTAGATTTTGTCGTACAATTGCTTTGACTAGTTTAAGTATCTCCCAATGTTTGGTATGTAGAAAAAATGTATACTGTGTACACAGTAAGAAAAAGTTGTAAATTTTATATAAACATTCAAGCATACAATAAGTAGTAACCTGGACATGTGTTACTTTATATGTACTCTGTCTATGCTTTGCTAGGTTAGAACAGTTTAGTCAGATATTTCACATAATTAACACCGAACTTGTACTTATTTATTGGAAACTGAATATTGTATAGCTGTGGAGTAGGAGAATTGACAATAAGCCTGCAATAAGTACTTATACTTTAGACATGTGTACATACAAACTTATACATGTTTTAACTGGTGTTTTTGTGTTAAAAGTTTTTAAGTAGATACTTGTACAATGAATGTGAACTGGAAAATAAAGTAAATAGATATTTTTAAGTTGCTGCATTCTTTCAGTTTATTCCACAATTCAGTGTGAAAATATCTGCTTTGTTGGTCCGGAGTTGTAAAATTAAAATTAATTTGGATAAATAGTGTATAATGTTTGTCCATCATAAACATTTTTTAGCACTTGTACATATTTTATCTGCATATGATGACCTTGTTGTAATGACAATCGGTTTACATCCATCTCAGACCCTTAGCTTTCCTCTAGTTCAGACTAGTTCTTTAACCAGCCAGATTTGAGGAAAAACCACTTAGTTGTAGCTGTTGAATAATGCTTATTATTGTCTTGTATATGCTATATGGACTATAAACTGTCATAAACAATAATGGCAAACTTCCTCACATAAAATGGAGCCCATAACCTCACTGAAAGGTAAGGAGGTCATTAGGTGACAGAGGAAACCAATTTATTTTTTTTTGAAGTTTTAAGTCACCTTTAAAAACTGCCCAGCTTCCATAACCTGTATATTTACATCAAGCTCACATGCATGTATTTTCTTTATTTTTTTTGTTTAAAAAAATTCAGAGGAATGTCTCCTTTTAACATGTTCTCAAAATTTTGTGACTACTTACATTATCACTGCAAAAAATTGCAGAGGATATTAAATTAAAGCTCAGGATGAGTTATTGTAATCTACCTTTGTCGGTCCGTCATCACCTTTTGCTTTAAACAACTTCTCTGGAACCACTTTACAGATTTTCACCAAATTGTGTGAAGCATTCTTACACAAAGCTCTGTTTAAGTTTGTTCAAATGATGACACTGGTGTCAAATATGGCCCTGCCCCAGGGGTTTATCAGTATTTTTAGCTCGCCTTTTGTCAGTCCATCTGTTTACTTTTTTGTTGTGTGCACCCGCATCTTTCATTGGATTTTCACTCTACTTATATAGTAGTTATATAACCATAATATTTGGGACAAGTTCTTAAACTGGCCAAATTGGAGTATTATGTCAGAGTTATGGCCCTTAAAACATTAAAAAATGCACTATTTGATTTTGTGTGTATTCTAGTAGCTCGTTTTCATTTGATCCTCACCAAACTTGTACAGTATTTATATAACCATAACATCTTGGACAAGTTTTTGAACTGGCCAAATTGGAATATTAATGTCAGAGTTGTGGCCCTTGAAACATTGAAAAATGTCCAATTTGACTGTGTGCACTCTTGCACCTGCTTTTTTTAATTTGATTCTCACCAAACTTACACAGTAGTTATATAAACAAAATATCTTTCTAGTACATGTTCTTGAACTGGCCAAATCGCAATATAAATGTCAAGAGTTCTGGCCCTAGAAACATTAAAAGAAAACTCTAGTAAGTGTTCACTCCAGCACCCACATTTTTCATTTGATTCTCACCAAACTTAAACAGTAGTTATATAACGATAATATCTAGGACAAGTTCTTGAACTGGCCAAATCGGATAATTAACGTCTGAGTTAAAGCCCTTGAAACATTAAAAAATGCATTATTATACCCCCAACAAACGAAGTTTTGAGGGGGTATATTGGAGTCACCCTGAGGTCGGTCTGTCGGTCGGTCTGTCCGTTGCAATTTTCCTTGTCCGGAGCATGACTTAAAAAGTTCTGAATGGAATTTCATCAAACATCATACAATGGTAGAATATAATGAGAGGAAGTGCAGTGTACAAGAAACATAACTCTATTCTTTCTAATTACAGAGTTATTGCCCTTTGATATTTTTTCTTGTCCAGAGCATAACTTGAAAAGTACCGGATGGAATTTCATCAAGCTTCATACAGTGGTAGAATATAATGAGAGGAAGTGCAGTGTACAGGAAACATAACTCTATTCTTGCTTATTACAGAGTTATTGCCCTTTGATATATTTCCCTTTGATATTTTTTCTTGTCCGGAGCATAACTTGAAAAGTACCGGATGGAATTTCATCAAGCTTCATACAATGGTAGAATATAATGAGAGGAAGTGCAGTGTACAGGAAACATAACTTTATTCTTGCTAATTACAGAGTTATTGCCCTTTGATATATTTCCCTTGTCCGGAGCATTACTTTTAAAGTACCGGATGGAATTTCATCAAACTTCAAACAATGGTAGAATATAATGACAGGAAGTGCAGTGTACAAGAAACATAACTCTATTCTTGCTAATTACAGAGTTATTGCCCTTTGATATATTTCCCTTGTCCGGAGCATTACTTTTAAAGTACTGGATGGAATTTCATCAAGCTTCATACAATGGTAGAATATAATGACAGGAAGTGCAGTATACAAGAAACATAACTCTATTCTTGCTAATTACAGAGTTATTGCCCTTTGGTATTTTTTCTTGTCCGGAGCATAACTTGAAAAGTACTGGATGGAATTTCATCAAACTTCATACAATGGTAGAATATAATGAGAGGAAGTGCAGTGTACAAGAAACACAACTTTATTCTTGCTAATTACAGAGTTATTGCCCTTCGATATATTTCCCTTGTCCGGAGCATTACTTTTAAAGTACTGGATGGAATTTCATCAAACTTCATACAATTGTAGAATATAATGATAGGAAGTGCAGTGTACAGGAAACATAACTATATTCTTGCTAATTACAGAGTTATTGCCCTTTGATATATTTCCCTTGTCCGGAGCATTACTTTTAAAGTACTGGATGGAATTTCATCAGACTTCATACAATGGTAGAATATAATGACAGGAAGTGCAGTGTACAAGAAACATAACTCTATTCTTGCTTATTACAGAATTATTGCCCTTTGATATATTTCCCGTGTCTAGTGCAGTACTTTTAAAGTACTTTTAAAGCCATCAGTGATAACAGTCTAATAAAGTTCATGAAAGAACCAAGTTGATGAATACATGGAGTTTCAGCAAAGCAGGTTCGATATTGTATTCCTAGTGCTCTTGTTTGTTTCTTATTCATAAAATTGTTGTCCCTCAACATAACTCAAAAAAGTATAACATTTATTGATTGCCATGATAGCTTGTACACTGCACAATAATTAAAAAGACCATTTTTAATTTTAACAAAACCATAAAAAAATTAACAATACAAAAAACTCAATCCATAACATTCTCTTTCATTAAGAATTTTTTTTGTCTGGAGCATAACTTTAAAACTATTGGATATAATTTAATAAAACTTCATACAATGGTTAACCATTTTCTGTCATGGCGGCGTTCGGGGGTATTCATCACCTTCAGTGATAGGTCTAGTTTGACCTTGTGCACACTCTATTTTTCATTTTATCATCACCAAACATGCACACTAGTTATATAACCATAATATCTCAAACAAATTCTTGAAGCGGCTAAATCGTATTATAAATGTCAGAGTTCCAGCCCTCGAAACATTAAAAACTGCACTATTTGACTGTGCACTCTAGCACCCGCATTTTTTATTTGATCCTCGCCAAACTTGCACAGTATTTATATAGCCATAATATCTCGGACAAGTTCGTGAACTGGCCAAATCTGATTATAAGTCAGAGTTGTGGCCCTTAAAACATTATAAATTGCACTATTTGACCTTGTGTGCACTCTAGTATCGGTGTTTTTCATTTGATTCTCACCAAACTTACTCATACGGTTTATAACCATAATATCTCCGCTTTTGAAGTGGCCAAATTGGATTATTAATGCCTGAGTTATGGTCCTTTAAACATTAAAAATGTACCATTTGAACTTGTGTGCACTTTAGCACCCTTATTTCTTATTTTTTCGTTTGCTCATTTTTCGATTGATCCTCATCAAACTTACACAGTAGTTATATAACCAGAATATCACAAACAAGTTCTTGAACTGACCAAATCAGAATATTATTGTCAGAGTAATGGCCCTTGAATTTTAAAAATAAGTTCACTATTTGACCTTGTATGCACTCTGGCACCAGCAGTTTTTATTTGATCCTGGTTAAACTAACATAGTAGTTATATAACTATTATATTTAGGACAAATATTTGAACTGGCCAAATAGATATTGTGGAAAATTGTGTTATTTGACCTTACGTGCATCTAGCACTTGCAGTTTTCATTAAATCTTTGACAGACTTACACAGTTATTATGTAACCAATTATGTGTATTTGATGTGTCCACTCTAGCACTCACAGTTAATATTTGATCTTCATTAGACTTACACAGTTGTTATGTAACCAAAATATTTTGAACAATATTTTAAACTAGCCAAATTGGATAATTAATGTCGGGTGTTATGTCCTCGAATCATCAAAGCCCGTGCAGTTCTGACTAAGAATAGAATCACTGTCGAACTCTGCAGAGTGGTAGGAATTTTCCGAATGATTGTCATGTTCATTTTATCATTTTTTGTCATGTTCACAATTGTGGTTAAATTATCAAACCCTGTGTGGTTCCAGGGAGCCATGAGTGATGGCAAGAATAGGATCACTGTGGCTTATGCATGTCGTAAGAAGCGAAAAATTGAGTAATAAGATAGAATTTGCTGAAACTCTGCAGTTGTGCAGGTATCAAGGTTCTAGGTTCATTCTGCATATTCATTTGTTGATGTATTTTTTTTAATCTGTATGTTAATTTGTTGTTTTTTGTACATGTAGAGTGAACATGGAATCTTCCTTCCTGTTGGCGTCGAATAACCTATAATGTGTTGGTACGCCGTAAAACACTATTCATTCATTTGAGTTGACAAGATTGCATTATATGAATTTATGTACACTCTAGCACCTGCAAAAATTGCAATCTTTAGCATTGCCTCCTCTGCCACAGGGTAGCGTTTGAGGTCATTCTGATCCTCATATTTTTAAATGGTATTTAATGATAGGAAATCAGTTTTGGTTCCGATGATTATTGTTTGTACATGTTGAAATTACATACATCTAATGATTTTATGCTAAATTACAGGTTAATTTCATAAAAGTGACAAAGGGAACTTTAAACAATGCCGTTCGGTTATATATGTGTACACTGCAGTTTTAAATGCGAAACACATTATGAAATATTAAAGTATGTGCATGCTAACGACATAAAGAACATACCCTTCAATACAGAAAGCTAAATTGTTAAAATGGAAAGTTTGGTTTAAACATACGAAATTAACTTTTTCATAATTAATACAACTTCAAAAGATGAAAAGTAATGAAAAAATGTACAGTGAAAATATGCCACACTCAAAGAAACAAATAAGAACAGCTACTCCTGATAAATAAAATGACGATATCGATATGATCCAGTGAATTTGTGTTCCGGTGAGTCTCTTCATCACTATCTAAAATTTCATGCTAAATCTCGTCTAAACTGGACCATTCTTCGGGTGTAGTATCAGATCCATCAACAAATGTAGTATCCGATGCAATTTTAAATTTGATGGATGAATTATAAAGAATTCACACTAATTTTTCCCCATAATTTTACAGTTAAAACATGAAATCCTTGTTTTCAGTCATAAATTTATGAAAAAGTCCAAAGGCTACAACGTTGAGCACGCCAGTATAGATATGAGATCGAACGTTGATTATGAATATTTGAGGAACATTATTTTAAAATATGTCCATGATTTTCAAGATAAGAAGCGGACACAAAGTTTTGTATCTATTTCTGATCTAAAATCCTGTAATTTGACATTGAGCTACAGAACTGGGTCTTGGGTGCGACACATCGTTTGATTATGATGAACATTAATTTTGAGCTGTTTCTAAATCTGCGTAGTGTTTAATATGATATAGAACAGACACGAAATTTTGTATCTATTTCTGACCTAAAACCTCCATGTGACTTTGACATTTGAGGTATGGACCTTCTTATGTCTTTTCCTTTCGAAAGAGATGTTACATCTAGGAACGTTTCATCTGCGCAGTATTATTTCAAATTTTAACAGGTATACTATTTACATGGCTTACGAGAGTTTGTAAAATGATATTATCGAAACACTACATGAACCTCTCACTTTCTTTTCGTAACTTCAAATTTTAGTGAAACGGGCCCCTAAATCTTACTCGTGACTCTTCGTCTCACTATAGTGAACGTTTGCGATGTTATTTCAAAGTCCCTCTCTGTGTGAGAAAGTTATAGAACATACAATATGGAATGGACTGGCGCTAGGGCATACTCCGATACTATATGGCTGTCACTGAAGAACATACAAGTCACAATGCACTGTTTGAAAATATATCCGCATGGTAAGAAGATACGGCAGTTTAAATAATATATTAACAAAATGTAAATACAATTCCTGAATAAGTATTGAATACCGTACCAATCAATGACGAAAACTGTACCACAGAAAATTTACATTCGAATATATGTTTTATGCGGAATACTTTAAAATACATTGTATTAAACATTTAATTTCTGATTATTTTATTTTTTTCAAAAAAAATCGCATCTTGATGAAAACAAAGTTTTTACAATTCCACCAGCATTTGTCGTTAAATATACTAGAACTACAGACACTAAAAACAGTATCTATAAACTAATTCGTTTGCATTCTATTTTTTGTAATTTAAATTTTTGTTGCTTATATTGTGTATACTATTTAAAATCTTTAAAGTTAGTAACCCTGATAAAATGCGTCTGTCAAGGACAGTATCTTTCAGTTGAATACCTTATTATTCGGTCGAAAACCTGAGATAACTGCCAGTCAAACATTAGTTGAACTTCATGTTGCCTGTTGCACAGTAAATGGGCCAATTTTAAAAAAAACAGGTAAATGAATAAAAAAATATATATATGTGTTAAATTCTAAATTAAACCATTATTTCTATAACATAACATAATTACCTAAATGTACTCTTCTTTTTTTTTTTCATGCAAAAATCCGATTTTTTTTTAAGAGCGCTTTTAATGGCTCAAAACAACTGTTTTAGGGCGTAATGTGTTAGCATCTAAAATTTACCCATTATTTAAATACACATGAAATTCATTAAATTGCTCATTTACCCATTTTATTAGAATTTATCAATAGATATTTTTATTTTGATGTATGGCTTTTCATAATTAACTAAGTCGTTTTTCTTACGAGACTTTTGAACGAAACCACTACTTTGTAATGGAAAAAATTAAATAAAACTTTTGTTCCCTTATTTATTCATAAATATATGAATATATACTAAATGAATGTTTATTTTACTTCTTATGCTTTGCTATTGTATGTGATTCAAAAGCAGAGTTGGTTTTTTAGCTCTACTGGCCAATGGCCAGAAGTGCTTATGCGATGGCGCGTTGTTTGTCGTCCATCGTCTGTCGTCTGTTAGCAGCACTTTCTCTGAAACTACTAGGCCAATTAAACTGAAACTTCACATGCATGTTTCTGTTGCATAGGAGACTATACAGAAGATTTTTTTTTCGATCTGAAATTCAAGATGGCTGCCGTTACTAAAAATAGTCCAAAACTTAAAAAATCTTCTTCTCATGAACGGCCCAACAGATTTTCAAAATGTTTATGTAGTAATGATGACCAACTATAGTATTGTTAGATTTGTTCAAATGGTGTCCCTAGGGTTAAATATGACTCCGCCCCGAGGGTTCAATTAGGGGACACATGTCATAATGTTTTTTTATTTTTTTATTTTTTTTAAATGGAAATGATTTTGCCTATATCTTCACAGAAGCATTGTTTGGTGAAGGAGATTCAGATTTGTAAAAATGACTGGATTCCACCGTCTTAAGGGGTCTGGAGGGGCCCCAAAAAGGTAAAAATTGGGAATAACTAAAATCGTTTTCTTAAGAACCAGTATGTTAGATTTGTTCATATTTGTTATAAATTATCCCTATATGTAGGGGTTTGATTGCAGATAAGAATTAAGGGGCTAAAATTTATAGGGGCCCTGTAAGGGGACTTAGAATTTTACATAGGGATACTATTGGAAAACAGAAAATTCTCTTTTTCTTTCATCTATTCTAAAACCACTAAGTCAATTAAACTGAAACTTCACATGCATGTTTCTGTTGCATAGGAGACTATAGGTGTAACCCCACCATTGATTTTTGTTCTTTATTCTATAGTAAATAATAAAAGTTTGAAGGCTTGTCATTCATAGAGGGTCCCAAATGAAAGAAGTGAAACCTACATTTTACTGTTTGTCAACCTCTGCACTATCAAAATATGATGAGAAAAGTAGGGGTCATGTGTCATATATGAGATTTTTTTTCTGCTCAGTGTGTACACTGGTGACAAAGTGAAAGTAGACTTCCGAAATCATGAATTCATACCCCAAAAACCAAGCATCATTTTGTTTTTCTAAATTCACAATTCAAACATGACAATGCTATCAAAATGTTCAAAATACATCAATAATGCCATTCAAATAAAAAAATGAGCATTAAAAATAGGAAAATGCATTTTAAAGAAGAAGAATTGAGGATTATTTACAACCGCCATTATGCGACTACCCCACGGAAGCACTTCCTTTTTGCAATGGTGGCACTATGCCTATACAGATGATTTTTTTTTTCGATCTGAAATTCAAGATGGCCGCTGTTACTAAAAATAGTCCAAAACTTAAAAAATCTTCTTCACATGAACGGCCCAACAGATTTTCAAAATGTTTATGTAGTAATGATGACCAACAATAGTACTGTTAGATTTGCTCTAATGGTGTCCCTAGGGTTAAATATGATCCCGCCCCGAGGGTTCAATTAGGGGACACATGTCATTATAATATTTTTTTATTTTTTTTTAAAATTGAAATGATTTTGCCTATATCTTCACAGAAGCATTGTTTGGTGAAGGAGGTTCAGATTTGTAAAAATAACTGGGTTCCACTGTCTTAAGGGGTCAGGAGGGGCCCCAAAAGGGTAAAAATTGGGAATTACTAAAATTGTTTTCTCAAGAACCGGTACATGTATGTTAGATTTGTTCATATTTGGCATAAATTATCCCTATGTGTAGGGGTTTCATTGCAGATAAGAATTAAGGGGCTAAAATTTATAGGGGCCCTGTAAGGTGACTTAGAATTTTACATAGGGATACTATGGGAAAACAGAAAATTCTCTTTCTCTTTCATCTATTCTGAAACCACTAGGCCAATTAAACTGAAACTTCACATGCATGTTTCTGTTGCATAGGAGACTATACAGAAGTTTGTTTTTTTTATCTGAAATTCAAGATGACCGCCGTTATCAAAAATAGTCCAAAACTTAAAAAATCTTCTTCTCATGAACGGCCAAACAGATTTTCAAAATGATAATGTAGTAATGATGACCAACTATAGTATTGTTAGATTGTTCAAATGGTGTCCCTAGGGTTAAATATGATCCCGCCCTGAGGGTTCAATTAGGGGACACATGTCATTATAATATTTTTTTTTTTTTTTTAAATTGAAATGATTTTGCCTATATTTTCACAGAAGCATGGCATTGTTTGGTGAAGGAGGTTCAGATTTGTAAAAATGGCTGGATTCCACTGTCTTAAGGGGTCAGGAGGGGCCACAAAAGGGTAAAAATTGGGAATTACTAAAATCGTTTTCTTAAGAACCGGTATGTTAGATTTGTTCATATTTGGCAGAAATTATCCCTATGTGTAGGGGTTTGATTGCAGATAAGAATTAAGAGGCTAAAATTTATAGGGGCCCTGTAAGGGGACTTAGAATTTTACATAGGGATACTATGGGAAAACAGAAAATTCTCTTTTTCTTTCATCTATTCTGAAACCACTAGGCCAATTAAACTTAAACTTCACATGCATGTTTCTGTTGCATAGGAGACTATACAGAAGATTTTTATTTTTCGATCTGAAATTCAAGATGGCCGTCATTACTAAAAATAGTCCAAAACTTAAAAAATCTTCTTTTCATGAACTGCCCAACAGATTTTCAAAATGTTTATGTAGTAATGATGACCAACTATAGTTTTGATAGATTTGTTCAAAAGGTGTCCCTAGGGATAAAAATGACCCTGCCCTGTTATTTTCTATTGCATAGGAGAATTTCAAAAAGTGCTATGGCCACTACGAGTCAGTAGAGCGTCCTCAGGCCCTCTTGGGCCGCTTGTTTTACTGTTAAAATAGTGTATTTGTGAAAAAAATACCTAACATCAGAAAATTTCAATTTGTGACAAAAAAACTTAACATCCCTCCCCCGCCATATATTCTTCCAAAAAGATAAACAGAATAATACATTCACCTGCTGACATACATATCCATGTACTATCCAAAAAAAAGTTAAATAAAACTTGGTCTGAGCATATTTAAGGAAAATATACACCAAAATGCAAAATTTACATGTAACGTCCGTCAACGTAACGTCCGTCCCCCTATATATACAAATAATAAATCTATGTTTTTATCATCTTTTCACATTTTTTTTCACTTTATAAAAGTATTTTATGTTAGCAGTGTGCTGTTTAAAAAAAAAAAAAATATATATATATATATATATATGTATTGACCATATTATAGGTGTTGTTGTATGGAGTTAAGCGTCGCTTTCAACAATTTTTCAGTCATACCGCGACGGTGTCTACTTGAGACTGTATTCTAAGCGCTGTCACACTGGAGTATCATGGCACCCAGTATCTACCCAGTCACATTATACTGACATTGGGCCGACCAGACCTAGAACTCTCCTCTAAATGCTGAGCGTCAAGCGAGGAAGCTTCTAGTACCATTTTTTAAGTCTTTGGTATGACCCGGCCAGGGATTGAACCCACGACCTTCCGCATGCGAGGCGGACACTCTACCACTAGACCACACTGCGTCTACCATATTATAGACTTTTTTAATAAGTTCATAATGTAAGATCAATGAATTGTGGTATTTAATAAAATTTTATAGCTACAATCTCATGGAAGAGTACTTTCTTAAATTTCTAATACACATGTTTGTTTAGGAAACAAAAATTAAGAGAATTTGCATTTAAATTGAATGTTTAAATTCACTTTAAAAAATAGGGGACGGACGTTACAAAAAGGAGACGGACGTTACATGATTTTTTAGTAGCAATGTACAATTGATACAAACCCTCTAATTTAACTGAAAATGTTGAAATTAGCAATAGGCCATAAAATGATGTAATATTACATACATCCTGTCATTAACCCAGGGGTTATTAAACATTGGGTGATCTATGGAGGCACTGTGTGCAGTATGCAGACAGAGGGGGACAGTATGTCTCCAGTGTATATTACCACATGGTGTGAATGTAGTCCTTTGGGAAATTAGGAGAGCACAGTAGGATGTCAGGTAGATTGACAGTAGCATATACCTTGTACAATATAGATGTATACATTATATTCCATTTGGCACTTCTTAAAAAAGTGAAAAAATCATATTTGTCCTGGGAACTAGAATGGGTAATGATGTTAAATGGGGGTAAAATGGCAGGTAGAATACACAGTATAATTAACAAAGTGGCATGTCAAAAAATACTGCTCAACTTGGCTTCATCTAAATTTAATTTTAAAGGGTATGAAATAAAAATCTTATCATTCATTTCTTATCGTGCAATAATGGATGCAGAAGCTTAACGCGAGAAAGAAAGAGACAAAAAGCGCCGCCAAAGACAAATTGAAGTTTATTAAGGTAATTATATGATTATTTTATTTTAATATTATCCCTTTATTCATCACATGGTTTATAAATGGACCATTCTTTATTCCTGATTTATAGGGTGTTCTTTTTATAATTTATTGACTGAGTAGCAAACAGTGTAGACCCTGCTCAAATTCCATGGATGGCTGATCTGGGTCAACATTTACACAGGTTGCATAAAACATTTTAAGTTGTTTTTACCTAGTTAGAGGTTATTTTAATATGTTGTAATATGTTTGCTAGTTAAGGGTTATTTTAATATTTTATAATCATGCTTGCTTTGTAATTACTGCACTTTATCTGCATACGCTTAGTACCGGTTCTACCCAGGAAGACTTCGAGCATGATTTGTCTAAGATTTAATAACTCTTTTTCACAATTGATGTAAAATAAGTTAAAAACATTATTTGAATAAGTGAACTAAACTGTCTGTAAATACATATCATATATTATGTGTATAGTTGAGATAGACAGACAGACAGACAGGCATAAGTATTGAACTTAATAAAATATTGAAAACAGTATCGGATCTATGCTGTTCAAATTATAGGTGTTGTAAACACTAGTTCATTTTGTAATATTTTACTTTAACATAATTGCAGGAAAAGCATGCAGAAACTAAAAAAAAAATGTAGCTAGGAAGAAAGCAGAGATACAAAAATTGAAGGACAATACTGAAAATCAACCTAGAAAGTTCAAAGCTGTCTTTAATAGAGAAAATTAAATTGGCAACAGCAGACCGTGGTCGTAAATTCAGGGAAAGACAACACCAAAAAAATGAGACCATCATGCCTACAACCCCGAACACCCAAAACCAAAGACAAAGGAATGAACAACATAGGGAAGACATGAAACTACTGCGCAGCCAGAAAAAATATTGATAAAGAGGCTAACAAAATTTTCGACTCCGTGTTCACCTGAATACCCAAAAGGACAGTAAGAAATCGGTTTCAAATTCCCCGATAGTTGACAGTGATAAAACATACAAGTATAAAAGTAGTGAGGCTCGAGCAGTCAAACGTGTTAAAGAAACTTTGCTTGGAACTCCAGCTAAGGAGGCGCGGCGCGTATCATTGAAAAACTTGTTGAAAATACGACACCACGGTCTGCATCTAACTTACTTGGATTAATTATATATTAGTTTAAAAGTTATTTAGTAGTGGTTTCCTTAAAATGTAGTTTTAATATCATCTCTTTTAAATGTAACGTCCGTCCGCTTGTGCTATAGACAATTTTAAGTTCCTATAAAATTACTAAAACTTGGACTAAAAGGGTATTGGATGCTGAAAACAAGTCCCATTATTATCAAATATTGTGTAATAGTATGACCAATTATAACCAATAATAACGGAATAATTTCAATGAATGCATGACAAAATCATGAATTAGCATATTTTAATTGAAATATATTATTAAAATACTATTTTGAAATTGCATTTCTTTTTTATAATTATAAGTAGCTACATTTCATTTACACATTACTTTTACTAAATAAGAATTGTATGAACTCAAACAATTGTATCTCTCTCTCTCTGAGAGTGATGTTCAAATTTAATGTAACGTCCGTCCCCTTATATTGTAACGTCCGTTCCCTGAGCCCTTATGTTGTACATATGCTATTTGTTAAAACTGACATAAAAGAGACTGTAATAAATGTTCATAGTATGTTATATTTGTGTTACTTCTTTATTTTAATGTTAATTTTATACAGATTAAACAAGTAAAACCATCTTTTAAAGAAAAGATAAAAGTATGGTTATATTTGTTTTGCCCGTATAGAATCTACAAAATGTTAAAAAAAAATAATTAAAAGTATATTTTTTTCAAATGTTGCTTATATGTTACTACAGATACACAAGATGAATACATGTACCCATTTTAAAGACTTAGACATTAAAAACAAGCACACACATCAACATAACTCATGAAGCTGTAACGTCCGTCCCATTGTCTACCTGTCTAGAGAAATATAAGATTTTTTTTAAAATTTAAGTTGAAACTTGTCTCTTCGGTTGTCTTACATACTTAAAACATAAATGTATTAGAAAAAAACAAAAACAAATCTTAAACTTTTTTTTTCTTTTTTTACTTAGATGCTAACATAATTGGCCCATTTACTGTGCAACAGGTAATGTGTCTTTGTTACCATCAATGGGACAAGTTCGATAACTCGATAAGTTGTACGCCAAACACCAATACCGCTTTCGTTGTCATAAAGGGGACTCGAGGAAAACACGCTAGATTGTATGATACTACGGTGCAGAACTACTTGTGTTGCTTCATCGTTACGAGGTGCACAAATACGCACGTCATAACGAGGGCGGAACATGTCGAGATAAGTGGCCATTGATCAAGTTGAGAAAACAGTTTAAAGTAACCAGACTGCTGTCGCTCATATCATTTAAGCTTCCAAATCACACAAAAAAAACAGGGTTACATGTAGTTAAACAAATGTGAAATATACTGGTTATAATTGCACCCATATCATGTGACGTGCAAGTTTACAAAATGTCTATAGCGATCGTTTGATCGTTAAGCCGTTTGCAAATAACTCCTTCATTATGTATTCCAAATCTCGCCCATGATACCACGTCAGTTTAAACAAGTGTCTAATCAATTAGAGACAGTAATAATTTAGTTTTTATTTCAACAATTTTGTCCCTGCTTGTTGACATAACGCAGAACTAATCGTCGCAGAATCAATTATTATTCATGGTGTGGACATACCTTGTCTACTGGTGTGGAGCTACCTTGTGTACATCACTAAGTCCTACATTAGTGTGTGTAATGTAGTTGGAGCCCATGGAGGAGAACATGCAAGGATAACACCAGACAGGCTAGTATGATATATTTATATACGTGTAGTACTTTCTGTCCCAGTATGCCACTCTACGGTGTCCCGTTGGGGGCCATTGCGGCATATTTATTAAATAAGTAAAGTCAAAACAACGATGGTGAAAAGTCGAAACTACAATGGTGAAAACGCGAACATACGATTGTGAAAAGTCGAAACTACGCTGGCGAAAATTTCGACCTGTCACCATCGTTGTTTCGACCTTTCACCATCGTATTTATATATAAACGAATCATTGTTGAAAACTACGCCCACGTCGTCCATCTGCTGCTGTCAAGACGAAATTGTGTTGGATTTGTTTCAGTTTCTGTTTTTTTGAAATTGCCATTGTCCAATATGTTATTATGAAATCATATATGTTAGCCACATTTTGGTTCAAACAGGCTCTTAATGCATAAACGTATGTATATCCGCTCGATCTCTCCGCACGTTTTCGAGATTTCATCTTATCTATGGGCATTTTCAAAATAAATGAAGCAAACGTGTGACATTAGGGGTAAAAAATAAAAGTATCTTTAACACTTCATTTTTATGCCATAACGAAGTGGATATACTGTAGTTTACAAATGTATCAAAAACTTGCAAATAACTTGACATGCAAATTTTAAGTGTACATTTTATTGCAGCTCAATTTTCATTTTGTGAAATATGTGAACTATTTTCTAATCACTCACAAAAGGAGTAAAAATGAAACTACAATGTTTTTCTTTTTTATATTTGACCAAACATGTATGTTACACTCCTGTATGTTACAGTGTGTCACACAGAACACACTCCATTATGATACAGTGTGTCACACATAACAAACTACAGTATGAAACAGTGTGTCACACAGAACAAACTACAGTATGCTACAGTGTGTCACACAGAACACACTCCAGTATGATAAAGTGTGTCACACAGAATAAACTCCAGTATGATACAGTGTGTCACACAGAACAAACTCCAGTATGATACAGTGTGTCACACAGAACACACTCCAGTATGATAGAGTGTGTCACACAGAACACACTCCTGTATGTTACAGTGTGTCACACAGAACACACTCCAATATGATATAGTGTGTCACACAGAACAAACTCCAGTATGAAACAGTGTGTCACACAGAACACACTCCAGTATGATAAAGTGTGTCACACAGAACAAACTCCAGTATGATACAGTGTGTCACACAGAACAAACTCCAGTATGATACAATGTGTCACACAGAACACACTCTAGTATGATATACTATGATACAGTATGTCACACAGAACTCTCTCCAGTATGATACAGTATGTCACACAGAACAAACTACAGTATGCTATAGTATGTCACACAGATCACACTCCAGTATGATACAGTATGTCACACAGAACACACTCCAGTATGATAGAGTATGTCACACAGAACACACTCCAGTATGATATAGTATGTCACACAGAACACAGTCCAGTATGATATAGTATTATATAGTATGTCACACAGAACACACTCCAGTATGATACAGTATGTCACACAGAACAAATTACAGTATGCTATACTATGTCACACAGAACACACTCCAGTATGATACAGTATGTAACACAGAACACACTCCAGTATGATACAGTATGTGACACAGAACACACTCCAGTATGATACAGTATGTCACACAGAACAAACTCCAGTATGATACAGTTTGTCACACAGAACACACTCCTGTATGATACAGTATGTCACACAGAGCAAACTCCAGTATGATACAGTATGTCACACAGAGCACACTCCAGTATGATACAGTATGTCACACAGAACACACTACAGTATGATACAGTATGTCATACAGAACACACTCCTGTATCTTACAGTGTGTCACACAGAACACACTCCATTATGATACAGTGTGTCACACATAACAAACTCAAGTATGATACAGTGTGTCACACAGAACAAACTCCAGTATGATAAAGTGTGTCACACAGAACAAACTCCAGTATGATACAGTTTGTCACACAGAAAACACTCCAGTATGATACAATGTGTCACACAGAACACAGTCCAGTATGCTATAGTGTGTCACACAGAACAAACTACAGTATGCTATAGTGTGTCACACAGAACACACTCCAGTATGATAAACTATGTCACACAGAACAAACTACAGTATGATACAGTATGTCACACAGAACACACTCCTGTATGATATAGTATGTCACACAGAACACACTCCTGTATGTTACAGTGTGTCACACAGAACACAGTCCATTATGATACAGTGTGTCACACAGAACAAACTCCAGTATGAAACAGTGTGTCACACAGAACACACTCCAGTATGATAAAGTGTGTCACAAAGAATAAACTCCAGTATGATACAGTGTGTCACACAGAACACACTCCAGTATGATAAAGTGTGTCACAAAGAATAAACTCCTGTATGATACAATGTGTCACACAGAACACACTCCAGTATGATATAGTTTGTCACACAGAACAAACTACAGTATGCTACAGTGTGTCACACAGAACACACTCCAGTATGATACAGTGTGTCACACAGAACAAATTCCAGTATGATACAGTGTGTCACACAGAACAAACTCCAGTATGATAGAGTATGTCACACAGAACACACTCCAGTATGATAGAGTGTGTCACACAGAACAAACTCCAGTATGATACAGTGTGTTACACAGAAAACACTCCAGTATGATACAATGTGTCACACAGAACACACTCCAGTATGCTATAGTGTGTCACACAGAACAAACTACAGTATGCTATAGTGTGTCACACAGAACACACTCCAGTATGATACAGTATGTCACACAGAACAAACTCCTGTATGATACAGTATGTCACACAGAACACACTCCTGTATGATATAGTATGTCACACAGAACACACTCCTGTATGTTACAGTGTGTCACACAGAACACACTCCATTATGATACAGTGTGTCACACATAACAAACTCCAGTATGATACAGTGTGTCACACAGAACAAACTCCAGTATGATACAGTGTGTCACACAGAACACACTCCAGTATGATACAATGTGTCACACAGAACACACTCCAGTATGATATACTATGATACAGTATGTCACACAGAACTCACTCCAGTATGATACAGTATGTCACACAGAACAAACTCCTGTATGATACAGTATGTCACACAGAACACACTCCTGTATGATATAGTATGTCACACAGAACACACTCCTGTATGTTACAGTGTGTCACACAGAACACACTCCTGTATGATATAGTATGTAACACAGAACACACTCCTGTATGTTACAGTGTGTCACACAGAACACACTCCTGTATGTTACAGTGTGTCACACAGAACACACTCCTGTATGATATAGTATGTAACACAGAACACACTCATGTATGTTACAGTGTGTCACACAGAACACACTCCTGTATGTTACAGTGTGTCACACAGAACACACTCCATTATGAAACAGTGTGTCACACATAACAAACTCCAGTATGAAACAGTGTGTCACACAGAACACACTCCAGTATGAAACAGTGCGTCACACAGAACACACTCCAGTACGAAAAAGTGTGTCACACAGAA
Organism: Panopea generosa; assembly: GCA_029582155.1. Taxonomy (NCBI): domain Eukaryota; kingdom Metazoa; phylum Mollusca; class Bivalvia; order Adapedonta; family Hiatellidae; genus Panopea; species Panopea generosa. The sequence continues at coordinate 30,559,697 of CM055899.1, read as the reverse complement.
CAAACTCCAGTATGATACAGTGTGTCACACAGAACACACTCCAGTATGATATACTATGATACAGTATGTCACACAGAACTCACTCCAGTATGATACAGTATGTCACACAGAACAAACTACAGTATGCTATAGTATGTCACACAGATTACACTCCAGTATGATACAGTATGTCACACAGAACACACTCCAGTATGATACAGTATGTCACACAGAACACACTCCAGTATGATACAGTATGTCACACAGATCACACTCCAGTATGATACAGTATGTCACACAGAACACACTCCAGTATGATACAGTATGTCACACAGAACACACTCCAGTATGATATAGTATGTCACACAGAACACACTCCAGTATGATAGAGTATGTCACACAGAACACACTCCAGTATGATATAGTATGTCACACAGAACACACTCCAGTATGATATAGTATGTCACACAGAACACACTCCAGTATGATACAGTATGTCACACAGAACACACTCCAGTATGATACAGTATGTCACACAGATCACACTCCAGTATGATACAGTATGTCACACAGAACACACTCCAGTATGATATAGTATGTCACACAGAACACACTCCAGTATGATAGAGTATGTCACACAGAACACACTCCAGTATGATATAGTATGTCACACAGAACACAGTCCAGTATGATATAGTATGTCACACAGAACACACTCCAGTATGATAGAGTATGTCACACAGAACACACTCCAGTATGATATAGTATGTCACACAGAACACAGTCCAGTATGATAGAGTATGTCACACAGAACACACTCCAGTATGATATAGTATGTCACACAGAACACACTCCAGTATGATATACTATGATACAGTATGTCACACAGAACTCACTCCAGTATGATACAGTATGTCACACAGAACAAACTACAGTATGCTATAGTATGTCACACAGATCACACTCCAGTATGATACAGTATGTCACACAGAACAAACTCCAGTATGATACAGTATGTCACACAGAACACACTCCAGTATGATACAGTATGTCACACAGAACACACTCCAGTATGATACAGTATGTCACACAGAACACACTCCAGTATGATACAGTATGTCACACAGAACACACTCCAGTATGATACAGTATGTCACACAGAACACACTCCAGTATGATATAGTATGTCACACAGAACACACTCCAGTATGATAGAGTATGTCACACAGAACACACTCCAGTATGATATAGTATGTCACACAGAACACAGTCCAGTATGATATAGTATTATACAGTATGTCACACAGAACTCACTCCAGTATGATACAGTATGTCACACAGAACAAACTACAGTATGCTATAGTATGTCACACAGATCACACTCCTGTATGATACAGTATGTCACACAGAACACACTCCAGTATGATACAGTATGTCACACAGAACACACTCCAGTATGATATAGTATGTCACACAGAACACACTCCAGTATGATAGAGTATGTCACACAGAACACACTCCAGTATGATATAGTATGTCACACAGAACACAGTCCAGTATGATATAGTATTATATAGTATGTCACACAGAACACACTCCAGTATGATACAGTATGTCACACAGAACAAATTACAGTATGCTATAGTATGTCACACAGAACACACTCCAGTATGATACAGTATGTAACGCAGAACACACTCCAGTATGATACAGTATGTCACACAGAACACACTCCAGTATGATACAGTATGTCACACAGAACAAACTCCAGTATGATACAGTTTGTCACACAGAACACACTCCTGTATGATACAGTATGTCACACAGAGCAAACTCCAGTATGATACAGTATGTCACAAAGAACACACTCCAGTATGCTATAGTATGTCACACAGAACACACTACAGTATGATACAGTATGTCACACAGAACACACTCCTGTATGTTACAGTGTGTCACACAGAACACACTACAGTATGATACAGTTTGTCACACAGAACACACTCCTGTATGTTACAGTGTGTCACACAGAACACACTCCATTATGATACAGTGTGTCACACAGAACACACTCCTGTATGATATAGTATGTCACAGAGAACAAACTACAGTATGATACAGTATGTCTCACAGAACACACTCCTGTATGATATAGTATGTCACACAGAACACACTCCTGTATGTTATAGTGTGTCACACAGAACACACTCCATTATGATACAGTGTGTCACACAGAACAAACTCAAGTATGATACAGTGTGTCACACAGAACAAACTCCAGTATGATAAAGTGTGTCACACAGAACAAACTCCAGTATGATACAGTTTGTCACACAGAAAACACTCCAGTATGATACAATGTGTCACACAGAACACACTCCAGTATGCTATAGTGTGTCACACAGAACACACTCCAGTATGATAAAGTGTGTCACACAGAACACACTCCAGTATGATAAAGTGTGTCACACAGAACAAACTCCAGTATGATACAGTTTGTCACACAGATAACACTCCAGTATGATACAATGTGTCTCACAGAACACACTCCAGTATGATACAGTATGTCACACAGAACAAACTCCTGTATGATATAGTATGTCACACAGAACACACTCCTGTATGTTACAGTGTGTCACACAGAACACAGTCCATTATGATACAGTGTGTCACACAGAACAAACTCCAGTATGAAACAGTGTGTCACACAGAACACACTCCAGTATGATAAAGTGTGTCACAAAGAATAAACTCCAGTATGATACAGTGTGTCACACATAACAAACTCCAGTATGAAACAGTGTGTCACACAGAACACACTCCAGTATGATAAAGTGTGTCACACAGAATAAACTCCAGTATGATAAAGTGTGTCACACAGAACACACTCCTGTATGATACAATGTGTCACACAGAACACACTCCAGTATGATATAGTGTGTCACACAGAACAAACTACAGTATGCTACAGTGTGTCACACAGAACACACTCCAGTATGATACAGTGTGTCACACAGAACAAACTCCAGTATGATACAGTATGTCACACAGAACAAACTCCAGTATGATAGAGTATGTCACACAGAACAAACTCCTGTATGATACTGTATGTCACACAGAACACACTCCTGTATGATATAGTATGTCACACAGAACACACTCCTGTATGTTACAGTGTGTCACACAGAACACACTCCATTATGATACAGTGTGTCACACATAACAAACTCCAGTATGAAACAGTGTGTCACACAGAACACACTCCAGTATGATAAAGTGTGTCACACAGAACAAACTCCAGTATGATACAGTGTGTCACACAGAACAAACTCCAGTATGATACAGTGTGTCACACAGAACACACTCCAGTATGATATACTATGATACAGTATGTCACACAGAACTCACTCCAGTATGATACAGTATGTCACACAGAACAAACTCCTGTATGATACAGTATGTCACACAGAAAACACTCCTGTATGATATAGTATGTCACACAGAACACACTCCTGTATGTTACAGTGTGACACACAGAACACAGTCCATTATGATACAGTGTGTCACACATAACAAACTCCAGTATGAAACAGTGCGTCACACAGAACACACTCCAGTATGAAACAGTGTCTCACACAGAACACACTCCAGTATGATAAAGTGTGTCACACAGAACAAACTCCAGTATGATACAGTGTGTCACACAGAACACACTACAGTATGATATACTATGATACAGTATGTCACACAGAACACACTCCAGTATGATACAGTATGTCACACAGAACAAACTACAGTATGCTATAGTATGTCACACAGATTACACTCCAGTATGATACAGTATGTCACACAGAACACACTCCAGTATAATAGAGTATGTCACACAGAACACACTCCAGTATGATATAGTATGTCACACAGAACACAGTCCAGTATGATATAATATTATATAGTATGTCACACAGAACACACTCCAGTATGATACAGTATGTCACACAGAACACAGTCCAGTATGATATAATATTATATAGTATGTCACACAGAACACACTCCAGTATGATACAGTATGTCACACAGAACACACTCCAGTATAATAGAGTATGTCACACAGAACACACTCCAGTATGATATAGTATGTCACACAGAACACACTCCAGTATGATACAGTATGTCACACAGAACAAACTCCAGTATGATACAGTTTGTCACACAGAACACACTCCTGTATGATACAGTATGTCACACAGAGCAAACTCCAGTATGATACAGTATGTCACACAGAACACACTCCAGTATGATACAGTATGTCACACAGAACACACTACAGTATGATACAGTATGTCACACTGAACAAACTCCTGTATGTTACAGTGTGTCACACAGAACACACTACAGTATGATACAGTTTGTCACACAGAACACACTCCTGTATGTTACAGTGTGTCACACAGAACACACTCCATTATGATACAGTGTGTCACACAGAACAAACTCAAGTATGATACAGTGTGTCACACAGAACAAACTCCAGTATGATAAAGTGTGTCACACAGAACAAACTCCAGTATGATACAGTTTGTCACACAGAAAACACTCCAGTATGATACAATGTGTCACACAGAACACACTCCAGTATGCTATAGTGTGTCACACAGAACACACTCCAGTATGATAAAGTGTGTCACACGGAACACACTCCAGTATGATACAGTGTGTCACACGGAACAAACTCCAGTATGATAAAGTGTGTCACACAGAACAAACTCCAGTATGATACAGTTTGTCACACAGAAAACACTCCAGTATGATACAATGTGTCACACAGGACACACTCCAGTATGCTATAGTGTGTCACACAGAACACACTCCAGTATGCTATAGTATGTCACACAGAACACACTCCAGTATGATAGAGTATGTCACACAGAACAAACTCCAGTATGATACAGTATGTCACACAGAACACACTCCTGTATGATACAGTATGTCACACAGAACAAACTCCAGTATGATACAGTATGTCACACAGAACACACTCCTGTATGATACAGTATGTCACACAGAACAAACTCCAGTATGATAGAGTATGTCACACAGAACACACTCCAGTATGATACAGTATGTCACACAGAACACACTCCATTATGATATAGTATGTCACACAGAACACACTCCATTATGATATAGTATGTCACACAGAACAAACTCCAGTATGATGTAGTATGTCACACAGAATACACTCCTGTATGATACAGTATATCACACAGAACAAACTCCAGTATGATACAGTATGTCACACAGAACACACTCCATTATGATACAGTATGTCACACAGAACAAACTCCTGTATGATACAGTATATCACACAGAACAAACTCCATTATGATACAGTATGTCACACAGAACAAACTCCAGTATGATACAGTATGTCACACAGAACAAACTCCAGTATGATATAATATGTCACACAGAACACACTCCAGTATGATATAGTATGTCACACAGAACAAACTCCAGTATGATATAGTATGTCACACAGAACAAACTCCAGTATGATACAGTATGTCACACAGAACACACTCCAGTATGATATAGTATGTCACACAGAACAAACTCCAGTATGATATAGTATGTCACACAGAACAAACTCCAGTATGATACAGTATGTCACACAGAACAAACTCCAGTATGATATAGTATGTCACACAGAACAAACTCCAGTATGATATAATATGTCAAACTCATATTAATTTATTGTAAGAACATTTTAATCTTAATAGAAAATCTCCATGTTCAAGGAAGATGATAGATTATGTTGTAATACTATGTTTTTATTTGATACAGTTATTAGCAGATGAAACGTTCAGTACAGAATCTGTTGTAATTTCAAAAATAAAGGACATTTTGGAACTTCGTATACACGTATTAAGTGATGGCAAATGAAAGCTGCTGTGTTGATGAGTCAACTGTCAACAATAAAAACAATTTTGAAAACAGTTACATAACGAAATATTTGAAACAAAACCCTACACAAAGCAGAGCTGAATTTGATATCACTTGCTTGGACTCAACTTTAGCAAAAGCTAAAAAGGAACATGATAAAGAAGACAAAACATTTGCAAAGTCAAGATGGGGAAAACTTAAAACTTCAGTGGAAGTAACTAGCAATATAACTCGCAAGAAAAAGGGTAAACATGTTAGAAACGATTCTTTTTTAAGAAAGTTTTCAACACGAAACCATGAGGACAAACAGACGTCAAACAATTCGGACACGATATCGCAAAGTTTAGATAGTAGCATAAATATAACATGTGGCTCTTTTGTCCTGCATCCATCTGGTGCGCTTATGTTTTATTGGTTGGCGGTGCTAACACTTTCGGTTCTCTACAATTTATGGACATGCATTGCACGAGATGCATTTAGGGAGATACAAACTGAATATATGACAGTCTGGTTCTGCTTGGACGGCTTTTGTGATTCCATCTATATCTGTGATATTTTGGTACAATTCAGAACTGGTTATCTCCAACAAGGACTTATGGTATACGAAACATCAAAACTGTGTAAACGATATTTAACAGATGGACGTTTTATCATCGACATATTATGTTTGCTTCCTTTAGACTTTCTACAATTCTACACAGGCATTCATCCAATGTTACGTTTTCCAAGATTTGTCAAAGTCTATAGATGCGTGAGATTTATACACATGTATGAATCTAGGACGACCTATCCAAACTTGTTACGAGTCGCTAATTTGACGCACATGCTATTTCTGGGCGCTCATTGGTTCGCTGCTTTCTATTATCTTATCTCGGAAGCTGAGGGATTTGGAGGTGACTGGTCGTATCCTAAACCGGAAGGTCTGTTTGCTACCGTTACCCGGAAGTACTTGGCATCACTGTTTTGGTCAACGTTGACCTTGACGACTATCGGCGACCTACCTCCGCCGGACACAAACTGGCAGTAAGTAATCACTTTCATTCTGAGTGCAGTCCGCCGGTGTAACATTAAGTTTTGACCCCGTTGAAAAATGACCCCATGGGTCACTTTTCAACGTATGAGTGATCAATTTTTAACATTGAAAACTGACCCCGACCGTTATTTAATGACCCACCAACATGTGAAAAAATGACCCTCGTTAAAATCTGATCACCAACAGTTGAAAACTGACAGAATAGTCGGCCGGACTACATCACATTTCAACATTGAAACTTTTATTATAAATTTGAACGTCTTATGGATAAAAAGTGTGGATTATAACCGGAAAATGTTTTAATGCGATATATATAAATATGGTCGGTATGCTATAGATACAGTTGTTTTATTGGTGACAACACGTTTGGTATCGAAATGGTGTTTGTTGGAATTGCTTTTCGTTAGTGTGGTTGTTGTTTCACAAGTAAAGAATGCGAAGAAGCATTCCTGCATCAACTCTCTGTCTCTCTCTCCGTCTCTCTCTCTCTCTCTATAACACGTGCATCGGCGTCACACTTTTGGTTAAAACTATGTAAATATCTCAATTACCATCTACTTGATTGATTTGAAACTTTACCAAGCCTTCAAGGTTATCAAACAATCAAGTTAATTAACTCTTAGTTTAATTTTATGCAAATTATGACAATTGTATGACTGGTTTAAGTTTTCCGTACAACTTGATATGCACATAATTCAATTACTTCATATGCGGTTGTTTTAAAACTACACTAACGCCCTCGTGTTATCGAACATAATCTCCCAGCTATGTCCCATACCTCTGATGGTGATTTTGACAACAATTATCCCCATTTTTTGCATTTGTATATTTTTCATGTTTAACACTCATCTGACCCACGGAGGGGGCCGACTTTAATGCTGGAAGAATTTGTGGCCCAATCCAATTTCTATATTATAAATAGAAATAACATACGTTTAAACCACAAACAAACTTCTTAGTTAATTTATTTCCTAAATTAAAACGTTTAATAACTCAGAAACAGATATAGAACCCATAACTTAATAACACTCACTTGTGTGTGAAAAGTGCATATGTATAACAATTAATATAACTTGGTCAGGTTTTCTGTATCTATTGACAAAGCAGTGCGAGTAGTCCAGCGCGCTGTCTTGCGGACATGTCTTGTTTTTCTACCAATATCGTCCTATTTTCGATGCAAGTCGTTAACTTTTTTTGTAATATGTAAATATTTTTAACAGTATAAACATAAACGAGAATGCAGATTGCACATCGCTGTATGAGGGAGTTGCCTTGCATTATATATTGATATGATTATGTTAAATGGTTCGCATGGATTTTGTCAATATCAGTTTGAAAAGAAATAAATTTTTATCACTAACTGATTTAGCAAACATTTGAAATCACAGCAACCGATTGTAACAACCATGGATCATTATATAATCAATAAAGCGACATTTGGCCAACATGAACCTCTTGTTTAAAGTCAAAATCACCACAAACTAGATATTTTACCCTTAAAATCAATATTGGACACTGCAGATGCAATGCCATATTACATAAAGTTTAGATTCCCATCTAGAATTTTTAAAGAAAATAACTCAGGAAGGCCGGGCACATTTTTTTATTTATAGGTGACATTGACTTTTCAATGGTTTCGGACGGGTGTGAATGGGGAAGAGAATTTTTTTTTCTGGCCTAGAAACCTACAATCCCACAAAGTTTAAGGACGAAATAACAACTTGTATAAATGTTGGTTATATTTGAATCAGGCCTGTGTTATCTTTAATCAAAGGTTAAAACATAAATTAAATTGTACCTATTTCCGACTTGTACTTCTAACTGTGAATGCGAACCCGCCTGGGTAGCGCAATGGTAGCGTACATGCTTGTCAATTCAGAGGTCCAAAGTTCGATTCCCGACGGGCACGTTCTTTGTGACAGAATGTTCTCCGCTTCTGTTTCAAATGGGGAAGTTGTCATTTACCTTCAAAGAACAGCTAGTACTGGTACAGAATTCCTTGAAAACCATATAGATAAATGACCGCCAATATATAACTGTAAACTATTAAACCCATTACACTCAATCAACTTGTAAATGTGACCTTGAACTTCAATCTATTGATATTTTTCTCTTTCTTCAGAATGTCACATTTTCGTCTCGTCAATGTGAACTCATATGTACTTATTTGTAGTTTTGTTTAATTCGCCGGAGGGAAACATAGGCTTGTTAAAATAATAAGTTGTTGATAGAGTTGGTTTAATATATACATATTACTTTCTGTTACTTCAGAGGCTCATTTTTGTTTATTACAAACAAAAAAAACATCGTTAACACAGTCAGATCCACCGTATTTGCCTTTTTATATACAAATAAGGTTATAAAGAATCCGTTTATAAGGAATTGTCAGATACAGGCATGTTTTTGTAACTTTACGTTAATGAATATACTATTTTAAGTATATATATTTAAATAGTTACTGTAGCTGGCAATATACTTAATACATTATCCCAGGACAAAACAGTTACTAAACAGTCTGATGTAGTTTTAAAAAATGGAATTACAGTCAGTGTTCAGTAGTCTTCCTCGTCACAGAGAAGATTGAAAACATTAGAATCCATCTGATTTGCAGTTTTCTTTGTTCTTGTACTATTGTAGGGCTTATCTTTAACGGTGGTGTAGCTGCGAGATACACAAAACACTGTACATGGTACGTTGTAATGCCCTCCCCACGACACATACATACACGCCGGTGTAGCTACACGAAGGCACTGTGCATTTCCCAGAAAAATAAAAATAATTTATATATGTTTAACATAGAAAAATACACACGAAGTCCCTGATAATGCACAGTGGTCATTTACATTTTAAAACAAATATGACAGAGTACCTCAGAGCCCCCATCATTTTTTCTAGACCTGCAGGTTTACTTTGACCAAGCTAGGCCACTGCCATACACACATCGCCTACCCAAATGTGCAGGAGTGGTGGAGGACTTTCTCCTCTACGTCTTGGCTCGTAGTACCGGGAGTGAAACTCTATTAAGATTTACTGTTTAATACATCTTATAGTTTAGTCTTAAGTTTCCTGTGTGTCTGCGTGTGTGTTTCCTTAATACAAGCGTCTTAAAGTAAACAAAAATATTGGAGTAAATAATAGTCATACCCATCCCGAGTAAAACTCACTAGAATGCATGATTAGATCCTATACGTCTTGACTCGCAATGTACTGGGTTTGATACTCGTTACAGATTCGCTTTTAAATATATCTTAGTGTGTGTGTGTGTGTGTGTGTGTGTGTGTGTGTGTGTGTGTGAACAATAACGCTTAAAACTAAAAAAAAATTGGCGTAGATAACTACCATATTTTCTAAGAAATGAGTAGAATTCAGCCGTTCAGTGTTTAAGATATCAAACAGTCAATTTTCGAAGCGGTTCTCCGTATCCCAATAGAGTGAGTAGAGTAGAATTACCGCCACCAGCGGGTGACAGTCACCCTTCACATACACTACCCCGGGTTGCCTCTCCTCAATAATTCCTACGCTCATTAAAATATCGTTTACCCACAAAATATTTATAATTGTGCTAAGTTACTCAAAAAAGCAAGCCGTTCTTTTATAAGGAAATTTTAATAATTGAAATAAAAACAGTATCAAGCATTTTTGTGTGTAATACATGGATAATAGATGGGTGTTGGGTATTTAATGTCGATTGAAAAGCTGACCATGCTTATGTTTGATTGTTGCAACATTCGACTTCAGTCATGTGATGTTTTGCTTATATTTAACAAACCATTAAAATAAGACCCCATGTCTGATCAAAATTTAACACTGATCAGTTTTCAACGACTGTTTTGATCAGAATTTAATGTTGAAATGTGAAAAATTTAATGTTACACCGGCGGTACTAAGTCATATATGGAATAATTCAGTACGTTTCATTTCATTTACACATGTAATCGTCTATTTTGTTGACAAATGTCATATAGATGAATAAATTCAGGAACTACACTTGGGGAAATCTATACCTTAATATCATGCTATATTATATTTTAGATACGTATTTGTGATAGTCAGTTACCTGATAGGTGTCTTCGTATTTGCCACAATTGTTGGTAAGTCACTCGTTATTTTTTATCTTACACCCACCGTGACTAAGAAATCAGCTTGAATAGTTGTAATAGCGCACGTTATTCCTACATTTCTTTATATGCGGCAATTTAGTTGGAACACACGACAAAATAAGTAATAGAATACATGTACAATTTTACAAACTCAGAAACTCTTGTATGTTGTTACAAACGTATTGGCAAAAATGTTCTAAAGTCAAACGACTGAATATAACAACATCATTTGTACATGTGCTTTTAAATAAATAAAACATTTACATACTTAAACAAATAAAATTAGATTTCTTCTCTCATCTTCCTCAATAGCACCATCAGTTCGGACGCTTGAATTTGTGTAAAAAACTTTTAGACGGTGAACTTCGCAACATCGAATCATTTTACATCTTATTTACATTTCAGGACAGGTCGGAAATGTTATAACAAACCGAAATGCGAGTAGACAGGAGTTTGAAAAATTATTGGTAAGCTAAGAACGTTATGCTTTTATTTGCGGCTACTTCATTTAGAATGGAAATAAGGAATGAATTAAAAGACGAATACATGTGATCCATATTGTTCCTGGCATCTACCAAACTATGTATCCTGACAACTGATAAAACAAATATATATGCCAAATAGTTTACTCTTTTGATATATGGGTTACCGTGGAACGATTAGTTTTCGAAGAAGTATTGTCGTATGTATTTCACATGCAGTTTTGGAATGAAACAAAGAGAGATGTGTGCGACATTTGTTCAAAATGTAAATGACACTTTCAACATGCATTTCTTACAACATTTTACCTTTCAATCTGACACAATTTGGTAGGTCTTCCATTTCTGTACGTCGATTCACTTGTTAACCTGACTTTATATTGGAAAAAAATAGTAGTCTGTGAGTATGTGAGGCTTGTCCGTATTTGGACAAGACATTGATGTACATATACAATGTCTAACAAATTAGTTTAATTTAATATGTAGTCATTTGTGTATGTGACGCACAAATGCCTGAACGGTGAAGAGACAAGTTTGCCTCGTGGTAGCGACATGTCCATATGCAAGACTCCTCGGGCACTCTGGCTCCGACTAAATTGGGTGGTATTCTATTTGTCAGTAACCCTGGCAAGGGATAAGAAATATTAACAATATTGAGCCAAAGTACGCCTCCACACAGCACGTCATACAGCTGTTGTTATAGTGAATAATATTAGATAAATTGGTCCTATGGAATCACAGAACACGTCAAAAAGAGCAAAATAACTAATTCGTTTTGATTGAATATAATAATGAAGGGTAATGAAGTAAACAATCAATCAATAAGAAATAAAAGCATTCGTAATCATTTCATTTTAAGGCTTTTCTTCGATCTATGCCGCGTTTGAATTCTGGGAATTTACGCCAAGTATGTGGCTTAATCACACGTGAACGTAACAGCCTACCTTCGATCATTTCTTTCATTTCTGAGAATTTACTCCAAGTATGTGGCTTAATCACACGTGAACGTAACAGCCTACCTTCGATCATTTCTTTCATTTCTGAGAATTAACTCCAAGTATGTGGCTTAATCACACGTGTACATAACAACCTACCTTCGATCATTTTTTTGATTTCTGAGAATTTTCGTCAAGTATGTGGCTTAATCACACGTGTATGTAACAACATTCCTACGATTATTTCTTTCGTTTCTAAGAATATAAGCTTCAACACAAGTGTACGTAATAACCTACCTTCGATCATTTATTTCATTCCTTGGAATTTACGCCAAGCATGTGGCTTAATCACACGTGTACGTAACAACATACCTTGGATAATTTCTTTCACTACTGGGAGTTTACGCCAAGTATGTGGCTTAACCACACGTGTATGTAACAAACTTCCTTATTTTATTTCTTTCTTTTCTAAGAATTATTGGGGAGTATGTGGCTTCAACACAAGTGTACGTAATAACCTACCTTAGATAATTTCTTTCACTCCTGGGAATTTACGCCAAGTATGCGGCTTAATCACACGTGTACGTAACAGCCTACCTTCGATCATTTCTTTCGCTCCTGAGAATTTACGCCAAGTATGTGGCTTATTACCACGTGTACGTTACGACCTACCTACGATCATTTAGTTCATTTCTGAGAATTAACGCCAGGTATGTGGCTAATTCACACGTGTACGTAACAGCCTACCTTCGATCATTTATTTCATTTCTGAGAATTTACGCCAAGTATGTGGCTTATTAACACGTGTACGTTACGACCTACCTACGATCATTTAGTTCGTTTCTGAGAATTAACGCCAAGTATGTGGCTAATTCACACGTGTACGTAACAGCTTACCTTCGATCATTTATTTCATTTCTGAGAATTTACGCCAAGTATGTGGCTTATTAACACGTGTACGTTACGACCTACCTACGATCATTTAGTTCATTTCTGAGAATTAACGCCAGGTATGTGGCTAATTCACACGTGTACGTAACAGCCTACCTTCGATAATTTATTTCATTTCTGAAAATTTACGCCAAGTATATCGCTTAATCACAGGTGTACGTAACAGTCTACCTTCGATCATTTCTAGGAATTTACGCCAAGTTTGTGGCTTAATCACAAGTGTACGAAACAGCCTACCTTCGTTCATTTTTCTTTTCTGAAAATTTACGCCGAGTATGTGGCTTAATCACACGTGTACGTAACAACCCACCTTCGATCATTTCTGAGATTTACGCCAAGAATATGTCTTAATCACTAGCGTACGTAACAACCGACCATTGATCATTTCTTTCATTTCTGAGAATCTATGCCAAGTATCTGGCTTGACCACATGTGTACGTAACAACCTACCTTCGATCATTTCTTTCATTTCTGAGAACTTATGCCAAGTATGTCCCTTAATCACACGTGTACGTAACAACCTACCTTCGATCATTTCTTTCATTTCTGAGAATTTATGGCAACATTGTGGCTTAATCACGCGTGTACGTAACAACCTACCTTCGATCATTTCTTTCACTCCTGAGAATTTACGCCAAGAATGTGGCTTAATCACACGTGTAAGAAACAGCCTACTTTCGATCATTTCTTCCATTTCTGAGAATCGATGCCAAGTATGTGGCTTACTCACACGTGTACGTAACAACCTACCTTCGACCTTTTTTTTTCATTTCTGATAATTTACGCCAAATATGTGGCTTAATCACACATGTACGTAACAACATACCTGCGATCATTTCTTTCATTTTTGATAATTTACGCAAAGTATATGGCTTAGTCACTCGTGTACGTAACAACCTACCTTTGATTTATTTCTTTCATTTCTGATAATTTACGCCGAGTATGTAGCTTAATCACACGTGACGTCACAACCCACCTTCGATCATTTCTGAGAATTAACGCCAAGTATATGTCTTAATCACTCGCGTACGTAACAACCGACCATTGATCATTTCTTTCATTTCTGAGAACTATGCCAAGTATGTGGCTTAATTACATGTGTACATAACAACCTACCTTCGATCATTTCTTTCATTTCTGAGAATTTATGCCAAGTATGTGGCTTAATCACACGTGTATGTGTCAGCCTTACTTCTATCATTTCTTTCATTTCTGAAAATTTATGCCAAGTATGTCCCTTAATCACACGTGTACGTAAAAACCTACCTTCGATCATTTCTTTCACTCTTGGGAATTTATGCCAAGTATGTGGCTTAATCACAAGTGTACGTAACAACCTACCTTCGATCATTTCTTTAATTTCTGGGAATTTACGCCAAGTATGCGGCTTATTCACACGTGAACGTAATAGCCTACATTCGATCATTTCTTTCACTCCTGGGAATTTACGCCAAGTGTGTAGTTATCACATTTTTACATAACAAACCTACCTTCGATCATTTCTTTAACTCCTGAGAATTTACGCCAAAAAGAGGTTTAATCACACGTGTACGTAACAATCTCAATTAGATCGTTTCTTTCACTCCTGGGAATTTACTCCAAGTATGTGGCTCAATCAAACGTGTACGTAACAGCCTACCTTCGATCATTTCTTTCATTTCTTTGAATTAACCCCAAGTACATGGCTTAATCACACGTGTACGTAACAATCTCCATTAGATCGTTAATTTCACTCCTGGGAATTTACTCCCAAGTATGTGGCTCAATCAAACGTTTACGTAACAGCCTACCTTCGATCATTTCTTTCATTTCTGGGAATTTACGCCAAGCTTGTGGCTCAATCACAAGTGTATGTAACAGCCTACCTTCGATCATTCCTTTAATTTCCGAAAATTTACGCCGAGTATGTGATTTAATCAAATGTATACGTAACAACATACGTTGGATTTTTTTTTCATTTCTGAGAATTAACGCCAAGTACGTGGCTTAATCACACATGTACGTAACGGTCTACCTTCGATCATTTCTTTCATTTCTGGGAATTAACACCAAGTATGTGGCTAAATCACACGTGTACGTAACAACTTACATGCGATCATTTCTTTCACTTCTGAGAATTTAAGCCAAGCATGTGGCTTTATCACTCGTGTACGTAATAGCTTTCCTTCGATCATTATTTTCATTGCTGAGAAATTATGCCAAGTATTTGGCTTAATCACATGTGTACGTAACAAACTAATTTCGATCTTTTCTTTCATTTCTGATAATTTACGCCAAGTATGTGGCTTAAACACACGTGTACGTAACAACCTACCTCTGATCATTTCCTTCACTCTTGGGAATTTACACCAAGTATGTGTCTTAATCACACGTGTACGTAACAACATACCTTAGATCATTTCTTTCGCTCCTAAGAATTTACGCAAGTAAGTGGCGTAATCACACGTGTACGTAACAGCCTACATTTGATCATTTCTTTCACTTCTGAGAATTTACCCCAAGTATGTGTCTTAATCACACGTGTACGTAACAACATACCTTAGATCATTTCTTTCGCTCCTAAGAATTTACGCAAGTAAGTGGCGTAATCACACGTGTACGTAACAGCCTACATTTGATCATTTCTTTCACTTCTGAGAATTTACCCCAAGAAAGTGTCTTAATCACACGTGTACGTAACAACCTACCTTCGATCATTTCTTTAATTCCTGGGAATTGACGCTATGTATGTGGCTTAATCACACGTGTACGTAACAACCTACCTCTGAACATTTCTTTCACTCTTGGGAATTTAGGCCAAGTATGTGTCTTAGTCACACGTGTACGTAACAACATACCTTAGATCATTTCTTTCGCTCCTAAGAATTTACGCAAGTAAGTGGCGTAATCACACGTGTACGTAACAGCCTATATTTGATCATTTCTTTCACCTCTGAGAATTTACCCCAAGTATGTGGCTTAATCACACGTGTACGTATCAACCCACCTTCGACCATTTCTTTCACTCCTGAGAATTTATTTCTTTCACTCCTGAGAATTTATGCCAAGTATGTGACTTAATCACATGTGTACCTAACAGCCTACCTTCCATCATTGATTTCATTTCTGAGAATTTACGCCATGTATGTGGCATAATCACACGTGTACGTAACAACCTATCATCGATAATTTCTTTCCTTTCTGGCAATTTACGCCAAGTATGTGGCTTAATCACCTGCATTGGTACATTTTCTATGTATGGAAATTTACGTCATATCTCTTGCTGTTCACAATTGTAGGTAACCGCAAATATTGGAGCATGTTATCGTGTCTGGAAATTTACGCCATATATGTTGTTTTTCACACTGGTAATTAACCGCCAGTATTGGAGCATTTTTTCATGTCTGAAAATTTACGCCATATGTGTTACTTTTTTACACTTTAAGAAACCCTTTATATTGGAACATATTTTCATGTCTGGAAATTTAAGTCATGTCTGTTGCTTTTCACACTTGTAAGTGACCACCTATATTGGGACAATTTTTCATGTCTGAGAATATACGCCATATGTGTTGCTTTTCACACTTGTAAGTAACCGCCAATACACCATATATGTTGCTTTTCACACTTGTAAATAACCGCCAATATTGGAGCATTGTTCATGTCTGGAAATTTACGCCATATATGTTGCTTTTCAAACTTGTAAGTAACCGCCAATATTGGAGCATTTTTTCATGTCTGTAAATTTACGCCATATGTGTCGCTTTCACACTTGTAAGTAACCGTCAATATTGGAGCATTTTTTCATGTCTGGGAATTTACGTCATGTCTGTGGCTTTTCACACTTGTAAGTGATCACCTATATCGTGACAATTTTTCATGTCTGGGAATATACGCCATATGTGTTGCTTTTCACACTTGTAAGTAACCGCCAATATTGGAGCATTTTTTCATGTCTGGGAATTTACGTCATGTCTGTGGCTTTTCACACTTGTAAGTGATCACCTATATCGTTACAATTTTTCATGTCTGGGAATATACGCCATATGTGTTGCTTTTCACACTTGTAAGTAACCGCCAATATTGGAGCATTTTTTCATGTCTGGAAATTTACGCCATATGTGTTGCTTGTCAAACTTGTAAGTAACCGCCAATATTGGAGCATTTTTTCATGTCTGTAAATTTACGCCATATGTGTTGCTTTCCACACTTGTAACTAACCACCCACCTTGTTCAAGACACCAAACAGATCGGCCCGATTCCCCCGATCTTGAATCCAATGTTCTTAAATGGGCCCCGTGCTCCATTTTTTTGTTTTTTACTTTGGTATACATACTATTTAATTTCAGTTCAACTCGTTTGTTCTATTTCTCTGTTGTTTTCTACAGGATGGAGCTAAATATTACATGCAGATGCACAATGTCCCAACAGATCTACAAAAACGTGTACAACGCTGGTACGACTACGTGTGGACGCGGTATGTTTTACACAATGATGATATGCGGATATTGATGTTATTGTTTTATACTAATACTTTTACATTGGCAACTATATCATACTTGTTTTCGTAATTCAGTCTATTGCTAAATGTATACTTTTATTTTATTGACAATGATGCTTCGATGAAGACTTCTATACTGATGATCTTGTATTCCATATTGATGCAGAATCGAAGTCATCTTCTAGTATGTATACACTCTTTATTTTAATATATGGATGGTCTGTGAAGCGTGGGCCATACCTGATGTACAGAATGCACATGATATAACCTATTTCTGTTTTGTCTACTCGGTTGCCTGTTGTATCGTATTTGTTTCAGAGGCCGCCTTGGGTTTACTGACATAAATTCATTAGAGTTACTTCCTGACAAACTGAAAACAGAATTGGCATTACACGTTAACATGGGAACTTTGAAAAAGGTAGATCAAAATGTTTACTTTCTCTCCTTTTATAAAATGTTCAGAGATTGGTTTTATTTGCATTAATTGTTTTTTTACATGCACCAGTATTACGTTTATTGCATTTATGTGTGTTTGTGCGTGTGTGCGTGCTAGCGTGTATTTATGTTATCTTGTATTCTTTTCCACAAGGCTTAACATAGTTGTTGATGAAACTCGGATTTCCAACGTTAGGAAAGTCTGTATAGTTGTCAAATATTTCCTTATTCACAATAATCCACATGCATAGTACAAATGCATGTTAAAATGAAGCATTTAGAACATATACATGTATCAACTAATCTATGTGTCCGTCTTATCATAATATGTATGCATGCCTGTCTGTATGTCATTTTGTTAAAATACATATTTGTAAAACTTATGTTTATTAAAACCTTCGAAATGACATATAAATCAAATAAATCGTTTCTGATATGAATTTCTTACAGAAAAGTAATCATATTCACACTTTAAACATTGATTCTCTCTTTATATATGTACTAAATTGAAAACAAAAATACATTCATTCACGTAGTCAATTTGTTTATGGTGGACAATGTATTTCGCCTGTAAGGCATTCATCGGGTTAATGTATAGGGCGTGGAATATTGGATCTTTCTTTATATATGTAATGTCATACCTGGCGTGGAATATTTGGTCTTTCTTTGTATATGTAATGTCATACCTGCCGAGGTATATTGGACCTTTCTTTATATATGTAATGTCATACATACCGAGGTGTATTGAACATTTCCTTATATATGTAATGTCATAGCTGCCGAGGTATATTGAACCTTTCTGTATATATGTAATGTCATACCTGGTGTGGTATATTGAACCTTTCTTGATATATGTAATGTCATACTTGCCGAGTTGTATTGATCCTTTCCTAACATATGTAAAGTCATAACTGGTGTGGACTATTAAACATTTCTTTATATATGTAATATCATACCTCTCGTGGAATGTTGAACCTATCTTTATATATGTACATGTAATGTCATACATGGCGTGGAATATTGAACCTTTCTTTATATAATATGTTATGTCATACCTGGCGTGGAATATTGAAGCTTTTTTTATATATGTAATGTCATACATGGCGTGGTATATTGAACCTTTCTTTATATATGTAATGTCATACCTGCCGTGGAATATTGACCCTTTTTTATATATGTAATGTCATACATGGAGTGGTATATTGAACCTTTCTTTATATAATAGGTAATGTCATAACTGGCGTGGAATATTGAACCTTTCTATACTTTTGTAAAGTCATATCTGAAGTGGACTATTGAACCATTCTTTATATATGTAATGTCATACCTAGCGTGGAATATTGAACCTTTCCTAACATATGTTAAGTCATAACTGGCGTGGACTATTGAACTTTTCTTTATATATGTAATATCATACATGGCGTGGACTATTGAACCTTTCTTTATATATGTAATATCATACATGGCGTGGACTATTGAACCTTTCTTTATATATGTAATGTCATACCTGCCGAGGTATATTGATCCTTTCTTTATATATGATATGTCATACATGTACCTGGCTTGTATATTGAACCTTTCTTTACATATGAAATGTCATACCTGGCATGGACTATTGACCTTTATTTGTATATGTAATGTTATACCGGGAGTGGACTATTGACCCTTTCTTTATATGTATAATGTCATACCTGGCGTGGTTTATTGACTCTTTCTTTATATATATAATGTCATACTTGGCATGGACTATTGACCCTTTCTTTATATGTGTTATGTCATACCTGGCGTGCTATAATGACCCTTTCATTATATATGTAATGTCATACCTGGCGTGGACTATTGTCCCTTTCTTTATATGGGTAATGTCATACCTGCCGTGCTATATTGACCCTTACTTTATATATGTAATGTCATACATGGCATGGAGTATTGACACTATGTCATACCTGGTATGGACTATTGACCCTTTCTATATATATGTAATGTCATACCGGTCGTGGACTATTGACCATTGATTTACATGTGTAATATCATACCTGGCATGTTATATTGACATTTTCTTTATATATGTAATGTCATACCTGGTGTGGACTATTGACCCTTTCTTCATATGTGTAATGTCATACCTGGCGTGCTATATTGACACTTTCTTAATATATGTAATGATATACCTGCTGTGCTATATTGACCCTTTCTTTATGTATGTAATATCATACCTGGCGTGGAATATTTGTCCTTCTTTTATATATGTAATGTCATATAAGCCGTTTAATATTGAACCTTTCTTTATATATATGTTATGTTATACCTGACGTGAAATATTGGTCCCTTTTAAATATAAGTATGTTATATAATACCTAGTGTGGATAATTGATCCTTTTTTTATATATGAAATGTCATACCCGCCGTGGTATATTGAACCTTTCTTTATATATGTAATGTCATACCTGCCGTGGAATATTGAACCTTTCTTTACATATGTAATGTCAAACCTGGCGTGATATATTGAACCTTTCATTATATATGAAATTTCATACCTGGCGTGGTACATTGATCCTTTCTAGATATATGTAATGCCATTCCTGGCATGAAATATTGAACCTTTCTTTACATATGTAATGTCATACCTGTTGTGGAATATTGAACCTTTCTATATATAAGTAATGTCATACATTGCGTGGTATATTGATCCTTTCTAAATATATGTAATGTCATACCTTTCGTGTTATATTGAACTTTTCTTTATATGTGTAATGTCATACCTTGCATTGAATATTGAACCTTTCTTAATATATGTAATGTCATATCTGGCTTGGAATATTAAACTTTTCTTTACATATGTAGTGTCTTACCTATCGTGGTATATTGAACCTTTCTTTATGTATGTAATGTCATACCTCTCGTGGTATATTGAACATTTCTTTATATATGTAATGTCATACCTTACATCGAATATTGAACCTTCCTTAATATATGTAATGCCATACCTGGCTTGGAATATTAAACTTTTCTTTATATATGTAAAAATATACATGGCGTGGTATATTGAACCTTTATTTACATATGTAATGTTTTACCTGGCGTGTATATTGAACTTTTCTTTATATATGTTATGTCATACCTGGCTTGGGATATTGAACCTTTCTTTATATATGTTATGTCATACTTGCCGTGGTATATTGAATCTTTTTTATATATAATGTCATTCTTAACGTAGGATATTGAACCTTTCTTTAAACATGTAATGTCATACCTAGCGTGTACTATTGATCCTTTTTTATATATGTAATGTTATCTATGGCGTGGAATATTGAACCTTTCCTTATATATGTCATACCTGCTGTGGAATATTTGTCCTTTCTTTATATTACATATATAATGTCATACCTGACATGGAATATTGATTCTTTCTTTATATTATATATGTAATGTCAACCTGGTATGGAATATTGATACTTTCTAACTATATGTAATGACATACCTGCCATGGTATATTGATCCTTTCTTTATATTATGTAATGTCATACCTGCCGTGGTATATGGAACCTTTCTTTATATATGTAACAACATACCTGGCGTGGAATATTGAACATTTCTTAATAGATGCAATGTCACACCTCTCGTTGAATATTGAACCTTTCTTTATATATGTTATGTCATACCTGGCTTGGGATATTGAACCTTTCTTAATAGATGTAATGTCACACCTCTCGTTGAATATTGAACCTTTCTTTATATATGTAATGTCATACCTGCTGTGTTATATTGAGCCTTTCTTTATATATGTTATGTCATACCTGGCTTGGGATATTGAACCTTTCTTAATATATGTAATGTCATACCTGTCGTGGTATATTGAATCTTTCTTTATGTATTCACTTTATATATTCAATGTCATGCCTAGCGTGAAATATTGAACCTTTCTTTATATATGTAATGTCATACCTGGCGTGGTTTATTGATCCTTTCTTTATATATGTAATGTCATACATGGCGTGGTTTATTGAACCTTTCTTTATATATGTAATGTCATACCTAGCGTGAATTATTGAACCTTTCTTTATATATGTTATGTCATACATGGCGTGGTTTATTGAACCTTTCTTTATATATGTAATGTCATACCTGGCTTGAATGTTGAACCTTTCTTTATACACGTAAAGTCATACTTGGCGTGGACTTTTGATCCTTTCTTTATATTTGTAATGCCATATATTGCGTGGTATATTGAAACTTTCTTTATATATGTATGGCCATACCTGGTTTGGAATATTGAACCTTTCTTTACATATGTAATGTTATACCTGATATGGAATATTGAACCTTTTTTTTATATTATATATGTTATGTCATACGAATTGGTGAATATTGATCCTTTATTTATATATGGAATATCATACCTGGCGCGGAATATTTGTCCTTACTTTATATATGTAATGTCATACCTGGCGTAGAATATTTGTCCTTTCTTGATATATGTAATGTCATACCTTTTGTGGTATATTGAACCTTCCTTTATATATGTAATGGCATACCTGGTGCTGTATATTTATCCTTTCTTTACATATGTAATGCCATACCTTAATTGGTATATTGAACCCTTCTTTATATATGTAATGTCATACCTGGCGTGGAATCTTTGTCCTTTCTTTATATATGTAATGTCATACCTGGCGTGGCATATTGAACCTTTCTTTACATATGTAATGTCTTACCTGCCGTGGTATATTAATTCTTTCTAAATATATGTTTTGTCATACCTAGGGTGCGCTATTGTTCCTTTCTTTATATTTGTAATGTCATTTATAATGTAGTGCAGACAAAACCAAAGTATGAAGATTGTTCCCAAGAGTAATCCATTGACATGAAGTGAGTCAGGTCGGTATGGAGGAAAACAGGATTGTTGAAACTTCCTAATCGAAATTGTCACCATATTTTCAGGTTACTATTTTTCAAAAATGTCGCGCAGAATTTCTACATGACCTGATGTTAAAAATGAGAGCTTACATATTCACTCCTGGTGATCTTGTCTGCAGGCGAGGTGAGGTTGCCCGCGAAATGTTTATCATAGCAGACGGTGTTGTTGAAATACTTGGGTAAGTGAATATTATAACGATAACATTCTGTCAAGTGACATTCTATTGAATATGATATCGAAACATGATAAAAACGTGTCTTTCTATTCACCGGTATTAACTGAACATTTTGTTTAAATTGTTTGTTTTTTTAAAAGTCGTCATGAGCGGGACAATTCAGTAGCAGTTCCTATTGACTATTTTCGATGGGAAATATGGTCATAAATATTTAAATAATTGTGACACAACTGGCCAAAGTAGAGGTTTGCAACGGAATAAATGTTAATATTTACATGGAGAACTAGGTTAAATCACTAAGATCACAGTTCAGACTTTTCAAACGAGTGCACAAAATATATCTGGTGATATGGTCGGTGTTACCCATGTAAGTACACGGTTCACATCGCTTTATAAAGTTACTAAGATTACTCGTGCAAACATAAATTGTATTGTTGACCTACATCTTATTATTGGAGAACAAAATTAATCATTTCAGAATATTCTTCTGAAAAATACCTTCGGTCCAGTCACCAGGGACATTTCATCCTTCTGCTGAATCTAGCAACGTCTAGTTATGCTGATGCATTTGTTTTCAACATCGAACTAACCAGGGTAAAAGTTGTAACATATTGCAAGAGAAATGTTAAAATAACAGTTTAATTACCGCAAACGTGAACGTTCTACTTGAGTACCAAAAGGACGTCAGTTTTGATTTTAAAGTTTTTCTTATGTTTTTCTTTTCTTTTCTGTTTTTTTTTTTTTTTTTGTTTGTTTGTTTTTTGTTGTTGTTTTTTTGCTTTCTTGCGTTTTCCTGACATCGAAAGGCTGCAACAAAAGACACCTAATGAGTGGACGAAATGTTCTTTATGGAATAAGCTTGCACTGCGCTTATGTTTGAAAAAGTTCTAATCGTTATTTTAGCGATATCTCATGCAGTCATTAAGCAACCAAATTCAACAAAACGTCACTTCATTTTACGACGAGGTATATTGGTGAATATAAAAATATTTTTTTGATTTGGTGGTACCACATAACTTTGACATGAGATCCATCTCACCAAAAATCTGTCCAACATGTTATCTTTGTATTTCGTGTTGACAGAAGTGGAATGAAGTTGTATTTGTGATCATTTGGAGTAAAGGCGTTTATTGTTAAAATGATTATTTAATTTGACGACTAAGGATTTACGAAGGAATACAAGAACCATTCAATTAACTATTTTTCCAACCTGTGCCCAACATGTTAATGTTAAGTTTTTTGTTGTGTAACGAATACTACTACTCAGAACTATACATAATGATTTCATGGGGAGTTCAACTGCTGTGGATATGTAGGTTCTACAAATGTTTAATTTTTATTCCGTTTCTTTGGAAATATTTGACACAGAGTCTCCAGACTCGGTTCTCAGTTGGCTAATGTATAGTGCTAATCAAAACTATGCAGCATTGTTTTCATGAGCTTGGCCTTTGCTAATAATAAACGTGTTCTACCGAATGTTATTTTCATTGCTTCAAAACTGGTTGATTTAGAGTCACCAAATTTGGTGTATAGTGTTTAACGAATAGTTCTACTCAAATCCATTCAGTATTATTCCTAATGACATTGACCTCCATTGATAATTAACTTAGACTACACCATGTTAAGATTTTTACTCTGTTTCTTCAAGATTATTTGACATTGAGTCACGGAACATGGTCAATTGTTGTGTATGGGATGCTATTGCTTTATTACTAAACACAAATGCAGCAATGACATTGAGTCACCGAACATGGCCCATAGTTGTGTATGGGATGCTATTGCTTTATTACTAAAAACAAATGCAGCAATGACATTGAGTCATCAAACATGGCCCATAGTTGTGTATGGGATGCTATTGCTTTATTACTAAAAACAAATGCAGCAATGACATTGAGCCACCGAACATGGTCCATTGTTGTGTATGGGATGCTATTGTTTTATTACTAAAAACAAATGCAGCAATGACATTGAGTCACGGAACATGGTCCATTGTTGTGTATGGGATGCTATTGCTTTATTACTAAAAACATATGCAGCAATGACATTGAGTCACCAAACATGGTCCATTGTTGTGTATGGGATACTATTGTTTTATTACTAAAAACATATGCAGCAATGACATTGAGTCACCAAACATGGCCCATAGTTGTGTATGGGATACTATTGCTTTATTACTAAAAACAAATGCAGCAATGACATTGAGTCACCAAACATGGTCCATTGTTGTGTATGGGATACTATTGCTTTATTACTAAAAACAAATGCAGCAATGACATTGAGTCACCAAACATGGCCCATAGTTGTGTATGGGATGCTATTGCTTTATTACTAAAAACAAATGCAGCAATGACATTGAGTCACCGAACATGGTCCATTGTTGTGTATGGGATGCTATTGCTTTATTACTAAAAACAAATGCAGCAATGACATTGAGCCACCGAACATGGTCCATTGTTGTGTATGGGATGCTATTGTTTTATTACTAAAAACAAATGCAGCAATGACATTGAGTCACGGAACATGGTCCATTGTTGTGTATGGGATGCTATTGCTTTATTACTAAAAACATATGCAGCAATGACATTGAGTCACCAAACATGGTCCATTGTTGTGTATGGGATTCTATTGTTTTATTACTAAAAACAAATGCAGCAATGACATTGAGTCACCAAACATGGCCCATAGTTGTGTATGGGATGCTATTGCTTTATTACTAAAACAAATGCAGCAATGACATTGAGTCACCGAACATGGTCCATTGTTGTGTATGGGATACTATTGCTTTATTACTAAAAACAAATGCAGCAATGACATTGAGTCACCGAACATGGTCCATTGTTGTGTATGGGATGCTATTGCTTTATTACTAAAAACAAATGCAGCAATGACATTGAGTCACCGAACATGGTCCATTGTTGTGTATGGGATGCTATTGCTTTATTACTAAAAACAAATGCAGCAATGACATTGAGTCACCGAACATGGTCCATTGTTGTGTATGGGATGCTATTGCTTTATTACTAAAAACAAATGCAGCAATGACATTGAGTCACCGAACATGGTCAATTGTTGTGTATGGGATACTATTGTTTTATTACTAAAAACAAATGCAGCAATGACATTGAGTCACCGAACATGGTCCATTGTTGTGTATGGGATGCTATTGCTTTATTACTAAAAACAAATGCAGCAATGACATTGAGTCACCGAACATGGTCCATTGTTGTGTATGGGATGCTATTGCTTTATTACTAAAAACAAATGCAGCAATGACATTGAGTCACCGAACATGGTCCATTGTTGTGTATGGGATACTATTGTTTTATTACTAAAAACAAATGCAGCAATGACATTGAGTCACCGAACATAGTCCATTGTTGTGTATGGGATGCTATTGCTTTATTACTAAAAACAAATGCAGCAATGACATTGAGTTACCGAACATGGTCCATTGTTGTGTATGGGATGCTATTGCTTTATTACTAAAAACAAATGCAGCAATGACATTGAGTCACGGAACATGGTCCATTGTTGTGTATGGGATACTATTGTTTTATTACTAAAAACAAATGCAGCAATGACATTGAGTCACGGAACATGGTCCATTGTTGTGTATGGGATGCTATTGCTTTATTACTAAAAACAAATGCAGCAATGACATTGAGTCACCGAACATGGTCCATAGTTGTGTATGGGATGCTATTGCTTTATTACTAAAAACAAATGCAGCAATGACATTGAGTCACGGAATATGGTCCATTGTTGTGTATGGGATGCTATTGCTTTATTACTAAAAACAAATGCAGCAATGACATTGAGTCACGGAACATGGCCCATAGTTGTGTATGGGATACTATTGTTTTATTACTAAAAACAAATGCAGCAATGACATTGAGTCACCAAACATGGCCCATAGTTGTGTATGGGATACTATTGCTTTATTACTAAAAACAAATGCAGCAATGACATTGAGTCACCAAACATGGCCCATAGTTGTGTATGGGATACTATTGTTTTATTACTAAAAACAAATGCAGTAATGACATTGAGTCACCAAACATGGCCCATAGTTGTGTATGGGATACTATTGCTTTATTACTAAAAACAAATGCAGCAATGACATTGAGTCACCGAACATGGCCCATAGTTGTGTATGGGATGCTATTGCTTTATTACTAAAAACAAATGCAGCAATGACATTGAGTCACGGAACATGGCCCATAGTTGTGTACGGGATACTATTGCTTTATTACTAAAAACAAATGCAGCAATGACATTGAGTCACCGAACATGGCCCATAGTTGTGTATGGGATGCTATTGTTTTATTACTAAAAACAAATGCAGCAATGACATTGAGTCACCAAACATGGCCCATAGTTGTGTATGGGATGCTATTGCTTTATTACTAAAAACAAATGCAGCAATGACATTGAGTCACCAAACATGGCCCATAGTTGTGTATGGGATACTATTGTTTTATTACTAAAAACAAATGCAGCAATGACATTGAGTCACCAAACATGGCCCATAGTTGTGTATGGGATGCTATTGTTTTATTACTAAAAACAAATGCAGCAATGACATTGAGTCACGGAACATGGTCCATTGTTGTGTATGGGATACTATTGTTTTATTGCTAAAAACAAATGCAGCAATGACATTGAGTCACCAAACATGGCCCATAGTTGTGTATGGGATGCTATTGTTTTATTACTAAAAACAAATGCAGCAATGACATTGAGTCACCAAACATGGCCCATAGTTGTTTATGGGATGCTATTGCTTTATTACTAAAAACAAATGCAGCAATGACATTGAGTCACCAAACATGGCCCATAGTTGTGTATGGGATACTATTGTTTTATTACTAAAAACAAATGCAGCAATGACATTGAGTCACCAAACATGGCCCATAGTTGTGTATGGGATGCTATTGCTTTATTACTAAAAACAAATGCAGCAATGACATTGAGTCACCAAACATGGCCCATAGTTGTGTATGGGATACTATTGTTTTATTACTATAAACAAATGCAGCAATGACATTGAGTCACGGAATATGGTCCATTGTTGTGTATGGGATACTATTGTTTTATTACTAAAAACAAATGCAGCAATGACATTGAGTCACCAAACATGGCCCATAGTTGTGTATGGGATGCTATTGTTTTATTACTAAAAACAAATGCAGCAATGACATTGAGTCACCAAACATGGCCCATAGTTGTGTATGGGATGCTATTGCTTTATTACTAAAAACAAATGCAGCAATGACATTGAGTCACCAAACATGGCCCATAGTTGTGTATGGGATACTATTGTTTTATTACTAAAAACAAATGCAGCAATGACATTGAGTCACCAAACATGGCCCATAGTTGTGTATGGGATGCTATTGCTTTATTACTAAAAACAAATGCAGCAATGACATTGAGTCACCAAACATGGCCCATAGTTGTGTATGGGATACTATTGTTTTATTACTAAAAACAAATGCAGCAATGACATTGAGTCACCAAACATGGCCCATAGTTGTGTATGGGATGCTATTGCTTTATTACTAAAAACAAATGCAGCAATGACATTGAGTCACCAAACATGGCCCATAGTTGTGTATGGGATGCTATTGTTTTATTACTAAAAACATATGCAGCATTTTTCCAAATGACATTGAGCTTGACCTGTAGAGGAGATTCCCAGCCTACTAAATATTATTTTTCATCCATCTCTGCTTCGTTAAATCTGTTTAGTCCAGAGCAATCAATCTTTGCTTATAAAAGTATGAACACAATATGTCCTCTACAAAAACTATAGAAATCAACATAGCCTTCAGAAATGTTTGTGTGTGTGTGTGTGTGTGTTTGCTCCATTCATAGATAATATTTTGTCTATAGCAACCATACTTGGTTTACAGTTGTATAATAGGTAGTACTAGTCAAAATCATACCTATTTTAGATGACATACTTCTAGTGTCGGTATATTTCCATCTATTCTATACAGTTATTGGTAGTACTAGTCAAAAGCATACCTATTTTAGATGACATATTTCGTGTGTCGGTTTATTTCAATCTTTTCTAAAGTTATGGGTAGTACTAGTCAAAATCATACCTATTTTAAATGACATATTTCGTGTGTCGGTTTATTTCCATCTATTCTATACAGTTATGGTTAGTACTAGTCAAAATCATACCTATTTAAGATGACATATTTCGTGTGTCGGTTAATTTCCATCTATTCTATACAGTTATGGGTAGTACTAGTCAAAATCATACCTATTTTAGATGACAAATTTCGTGTGTCGGTTTATTTCCATCTATTCTATACAGTTATGGGTAGTACTAGTCAAAGGCATACCTATTTTAGATGAAATATTTCTCGTGTCGGTATATTTCCATCTATTCTATACAGTTATGTGTAGTACTAGTCAAAAGCATACCTAATTTAGATGACATATTTCGTGTGTCGATTTATTTCCATCTATTCTATACAGTTATGGTTAGTACTAGTCAAATCATACCTATTCTAGATGACATATTTGGTGTGTCGGTTTATTTCCATCTATTCTATACAGTTATGGGTAGTACTAGTCAAAAGCATACCTAATTTAGATGACATATTTCGTGTGTCGATTTATTTCCATCTATTCTATACAGTTATGGTTAGTACTAGTCAAATCATACATATTCTAGATGACATATTTCGTGTGTCGGTTTATTTCCATCTGTTCTATACAGTTATGGGTAGTACTAGTCAAAAGCATACCTATTTTAGATGACATATTTCGTGTCGGTTTATTTCCATCTATTCTATACAGTTATGGGTAGTACTAGTCAAAAGCATACCTATTTTAGATGACATATTTCGTGTGTCAGTTTATTTCCATCTATTCTATACAGTTATGTGTAGTACTAGTCAAAATCATACCTATTTTAGATGACATATTTCGTGTGTCGGTTTATTTCCATCTATTCTATACAGTTATGGTTAGTACTAGTCAAAAGCATACCTATTTTAGATGACATATTTCGTGTGTCGGTTTATTTCCATCTATTCTATACAGTTATGGGTAGTACTAGTCAAAAGCATACCTATTTTAGATGACATATTTCATGTGTCGGTATATTTCCATCTATACTATACAGTTATGTGTAGTACTAGTCAAATCATATCTATTTTAGATGACATATTTCGTGTGTCGGTTTATTTCCATCTATTCTATACAGTTATGGTTAGTACTAGTCAAATCATACCAATTTTAGATGACATATTTCGTGTGTCGGTTTATTTCCATCTATTCTATACAGTTATGGATAGTACTAGTCAAAAGCATACCTATTTTAGATGACATATTTCGTGTGTCGGTATATTTCCATCAATTTTATACAGTTATGGTTAGTACTAGTCAAAATCATACCTATTTTAGATGACATATTTCGTGTGTCAGTTTATTTCCATCTATTCTATACAGTTATGGTTAGTACTAGTCAAAAGCATACCTATTTTAGATGACATATTTCGTGTGTCGGTATATTTCCATCTATTCTATACAGTTATGGGTGGTACTAGTCAAAAGCATACCTATTTTAGATGACATATTTCGTGTGTCGGTTTATTTCCACCTTATCCATACAGTTATGTGTAGTACTAGTCAAAATCATACCTATTTAAGATGACATATTTCGTGTGTCGGTTTATTTCCATCTATTCTATACAGTTATGGTTAGTACTAGTCAAATCATACCTATTTTAGATGACATATTTCGTGTGTCGGTTTATTTCCATCTATTCTATACAGTTACGGGTAGTACTAGTCAAAATCATACCTATTTTAGATGACATATTTCGTATGTCGGTTTATTTCCATCTATTCTATACAGTTATGGTTAGAAATAGTCGAATCATACCTATTTTAGATGACATATTTCGTGTGTCGGTTTATTTCCATCTATTCTATACAGTTATGGGTAGTACTAGTCAAAATCATACCTATTTTAGATGACATATTTCGTATGTCGGTTTATTTCCATCTATTCTATACAGTTATGGGTAGTACTAGTCAAATCATATCCTATTTTAGATGATATATTTCGTGTGTCGGTTTATTTCCATCTATTCTATACAGTTATGGATAGTACTAGTCAAAATCATACCTATTTTAGATGACATATTTCGTGTGTCGGTTTATTTCCATCTATTCTATACAGTTATGGGTAGTACTTGTCAAAAGCATACCTATTTTAGATGACATATTTTGTGTGTCGGTTTATTTTCATCTATTCTATACAGTTATGGGTAGTACTAGTCAAAATCATACCTATTTTAGATGACATATTTCGTGTGTCGGTTTATTTCCATCTATTCTATACAGTTATGTGTAGTACTAGTCAAAATCATACCTATTTTAGATGACATATTTCGTGTGTCGGTTTATTTCCATCTATTCTATACAGTTATGTGTAGTACTAGTCAAAAGCATACCTATTTTAGATGACATATTTCGTGTGTCGGTTTATTTCTATCTATTCTATACAGTTTTGCTTCAACTCAAATTCTTGGCCCCATAGTTTTATATTGAGCAGTACTGCCTTTCACCATGGTTCCGTATGATCTCGACCACCGATTATAAATAACTTTGCTTCTATGCACACGTCTTCTTCATTAAAATAAATGTATCACTGATTGGTGTTTTTAAAAGCCCAACACATTGGATATACATACTTGCCTAGAGAAAACAGTGTCACGCTTGGTTTGCGGAAGTATTTGAGGTTTCAAAATGGTATACGGACATAATAAGCATGGGCATGCGTACTTAATTTTGAAAACTATATCGTATTTGAGCAAGATTAAGAAAAAAATAAGACATTTTGGACAAAACTCCATTCTATTTGCATATGAATAAATCGTTTAACTCGTCAAAAGCTTTAGAGAAACGTTTGCACCATCCCAACCGAGAAAGTACGTCAGCTTAGCCATCTTGTAACTGGCTATTCCGATCACCCAGCTAGCATTGTGCCCCCCCCCCCCCCCCCCAACCGGTGGGGTTGGGGTAACGCCCAGGGGAATTAGACATTTTTACACATAGTTTTTGCAAACGTTTCTTATTGTTCTGTGACGAAAAACGCCTTGTACATATAGAAATCTATAACATGGGTGTATTTTGTTACGCCGTTATACTTTTCTGTTGTTTGATAACTTTTTATTTACCTTTATATATGAATAGTCTAAGTATTCCTTATTGTTTATTAAGTTACATTGATAAACGTACAGAAAACGTAGATAATAAACTGTCAGACAGACGCTCATTGAATTTGATTAAGGATGCTAATGTAATGGAATCGCATAATATGGAACATGTGGTCGTACAACACTAAGAATGCCCGATTGAAGCCATGTGATAAGGTCATGTGACTTATGCTATATAAGCTATATAAGGAAAGCCCGCATAGTTAATTAATTAATTATTATTATTTGGTAATACAGACTGGGACTTTGAACCGAGTGTCACAAATGAATGAGGGATTCTCAGAAGTGCAGTTTTTACTCAGAGAACCCTCTGAAATTTGTGAACAGTGCTTCGGGTCGTAGTCTGTTGGGTGCCATTGTTCGTCTCAGACAGGTGGTGAGACAGGTTTGAAACATTGCTGCAAGACTAGTTTTATTTATTTAAAACACAGTCCTGGGCAAGTGTTTGAGACGTAAGTCTGACACTTTGGTGCAGCTCGGGGTTTCGAGTTTGGAGTGCTACAGGATTAGTTTTATTTATTTAAAACAGAGTCCTGGGCATTTGTTTGGAGTGCTGCAGAACTAGTTTTATTTAAAACAGAGTTCTGAGCATAGTTGTTTAGAGAAACGTTAGTTCGAACTTTTATAATTTGGTTTTATATGTATAAGTTAATTGTACGTGATTATTCTTTTTAAACACGAATCATTTGTTCAATCGTTTGTCATACAATCATAAAGCAAAGTAGCTTGAAAAAATTATTCCACTATTTATCTTAAATCAAACGGCAAGTAGCCCAATGAAAATTCTTATATATTGCATTTATAAGTAATTGTGTGCATAATCCACTCGGTGCACGCTACAGTTCTTATATCACGGAAGTCTGCAACAATATACTTTCATAAATCACAAAACTGAATAGCGTTGCTACTTTTAAATATGAGTTCAAAGAATTTCTTATTACTTAAACATCTTTCTCATGAAAATAAATAGTTTTATTTAAAATTGTTTTGTGTATAATACCATTACAGAAAATATTATCCGTAATTTTTATACATGTTATACATGCTGCTGTTAACAAATACATTTGCAAGTCTTTATAATCTGAATGGCCAATTACTGTCATGTCTCCCTTAGTTTCTGTGTTGAGAACACGAGCAGTAATCACATGAATGAGACACTATTCGGGATGTTCAATGTCCGTTATTTTGAAAGATATTAAGTGTTCCAGTCAGTACTTGTTCCAGTCAACAAAAGATAAAGATATATATTTTATACTCTCTACATGACCTTCATCTTATACCACATCCAGGGATGATGGCTCTGTGTTGACGCAAATGACGACAGGTGATTTCTTCGGAGAAATAGGCATACTTAATCTAGACGGTGGCGTCAATAGGTAAACTTACTCTACCAGTGGTTATTTATTGTTATAACGCCGTTTTCAACACATATCATGTTATATATGGCTTATCCGGTCTGTTGGCGGAGGAAGAACTCAAAATGTATCTGAGAAGAACCGCCGTCCTTTCACAAGAAACCGGCACACTTTCTTACATAAAGGTTGTGGACAGAGCTCGGCTCGAACCCACGACCTCAGCAACGAGAGGGAAGTGGTCGTTAAACCCTGTATGCAATTTGTACATTTTCATACTAATCTGGGCTTTTATAATACATGTACTAAGCAAAACATTTTTACACAATGGTACAGAAATTCGAAGCAAACGCTTTATCAAAAATAAATCTTAACTTTTAACATAGTGCAAAGTAATTACCTTATAAAACTATCATATCGTTTACTTGTAACAGTATGTTAGCTAGTTGATATTTACTCAGAAACTCTATACCACCAAGAGAAATATCTATATCTAATGAATCCACATTTGTTGTCAGAAACTCTATACCATCCAGAGTAATATCTATATCTAATGAATCCACATTTGTTGTTAGAAGCTCTATGCCACCCAGAGTAATATCTATATCTAATGAATCCACATTTGTTGTTAGAAGCTCTATGCCACCCAGAGAAATATCTATATCTAATGAATCCACATTTGTTGTTAGAAGTTCTATGCCACCCAGAGAAATATCTATATCTAATGAATCCACATTTGTTGTCAGAAGCTCTCTACCACCCAGAGTAATATCTATATCTAATGAATCCACATTTGTTGTCAGAAACTCTGTACCACCCAGAGAAATATCTATATCTAATGAATCCACATTTGTTGTCAGAAACTCTGTACCACCCAGAGAAATATCCATATCTAATGAATCCACATTTGTTGCCAGAAACACTGTACCACCTTGAGTAATATCCATATCTAATGAATCCACATTTGTTGTCAGAAACTCTATACCACCCAGAGAAATATCCATATCTAATGAATCCACATTTGTTGCCAGAAACTCTATACCACCCAGAGAAATATCTATATCTAATGAATCCACATTTGTTGCCAGAAACTCTGTACCACCCAGAGAAATATCTATATCTAATGAATCCACATTTGTTGTCAGAAACTCTATACCACCCAGAGACATATCTATATCTAATGAATCCACATTTGTTGTCAGAAACTCTATACCACCCAGAGAAATATCTATATCTAATGAATCTACATTTGGTGTCTGTTATTTACTAAGGAGGACCGCCGATGTTCGTTCTGTGGGATACTCGGAGCTGTTCGTTCTGTCCAGAGAAGATGTTCTGGTTGCCTTGAAAGATCACCCGGATGCCGAAGTAAGCTGACGTAATCTTCCCATTCATGTTATTTATTTCTGCATCTGACATGCAATGCGCCATATGCATACGTGATGAAATTACACCGGTTCTGTTTGTAGATATTTTGCATTGTTAAAGCATCTTGTTACAACCGATGTCAGTCTTGCATCTACGTTGAGAGGATCTCGCTTATGTTGCATTTGGAAGAAAAACGCGAAGTTTACACGAGATTGTCTCGTACAAATTTAACAATTTGATCTCGACGGGGCGAAAATATATCTGAGGTAATACCTTATAAAATAGATGCTCGAAAAGGGTAAACAGTCACCTTTATTTTCATTTAATAAATGACATCCAGAGAAATCACAACCATGAAAGAACGTAAAGCCAGGTTGGTTGAGTTTAAACTATAATTATAATATACCTTCTCACTACGCCATTTTAAATGGCTACCAGATACATATATATACGTCAAATACTATACAAAAGTACCCTTCCCCAACCCCAAAAACAATCGCGTGCTTTTTTATATCTAGAAATATAATCAATCCATTATTGGTTACACGTATTCAGATTATTGACGGTGTGTTAATCATCATAATAATTCAAATGAACGGATGCAATGTAAAAGTAAGACATTACGTTCTGTTCGAAATAAAGATATTGTCATAAGTAATATTTTTATACTTTTACTATAAATGCATTATTCTTTCTACTGTACTCTCTATTGATAATTTTATTGATTTACTTTTATTGATATGAAAATAGGCATCAAGATTTATTAAAGAACGCCATAATTATTTAAACTAGGAAATCTTAACATCATACGCACGAATGAGGTTAGATATTGTCGTGTCTCAACGTATAAGCAGCGAAGCTGATGACGGTATTGTCGGCGTAAATAGCGATACTGGCAGTTGTGACAGTGGCAGTTCACGTAGCTCAGTGTCACATAAACACGTGCCTTTTGACAGGTAATTATATTGTGATCACTACATTTGGTAGATGGCATTTACATTGGGGTGGGGCGGGGTGGGGCGGGGCAGAGCGGAGCAAACGGCTTATTCAAAGACATTAAGGAACAACACGATTAAGGATACTTTTGTCAAAACAAGACATAGATCATTTGACCAACCCACTCGCTTATGAAAGAAGGTGCCCATAATTAGAATGGTATGTGCCCCTTTTTCTTGACAAATATGCAATACTCAGTTACGATGGTACTGATGCTTCTTGTCTCGTGTATTGCTTAACTACTCTTATATGTGAGTATTATCGAAGTTGCATGTACTCACAAACGCACCTGGGTACTAAGTCTTTAATAAACAGCATATGTTACCTCATTCACACGTACCTTGTTCTAGTCACCTATATATATATATTAGGTTTCATGCAAGTTTTTGCTACATGCAAGCAAACAAATCGTTAACATTACATTTAATATACGTGTATTTGGCAATATTGTACACATCGATTATATATTGCAAACCGGGTGTGTACACAGGTTATAACAATTGCGTTAGAAATAAAATTGATAAAAGCATTCTTTATATATAAAAAAAAAGCATGCTACTTGATGTATATATATATATATATATCTGTGTACATAAATGGCGTTATCGTGATAGTATTCGTACTGTCCATATCTCATCAATACGTTTTCTGTTTAATTATAAACTTATTTATTTAGTTCCAAATCGGATTACTTCGTGCAGAGTCAATCATCGCCATCACCGTCAGCAGCAGATCTTCACCACCGTGGACATGTGACAAGAAAAAGTAGTCCGAGTGTATTGGCCATTCCAGCCACATTACCTGAGAGGTAAGTGATATGTTTGGAGCAGTTATACACTTTTCAATGTTTTAAATATTGATCTCAACTACACTCAACTGTGTAAACTATAAACAGTGTCGGATTACACTCTTGGAGTCTGTACTTTGTGTGACATAAGGCCTAAAAAAAGGTTTGTTTCCTGTTACATGCCCAAAAAAATATGGGTCGGTAAATAGGGATTTTTTTTTTTTTTTTTTTTTTTTTTTTTTTTGCCTTTATTAAATGGAACATCAAAATGAATGAGTTTGTTAGTTTCTATTACATGATAATATGTGTCATTTTGGGGGTAGTGGTGTGAAAGTAATATATCTTTTAAATAGTACTCAATTTCAAAATGAATCTGAAATCTGAAGTGGCTATAATAAACCGAGGAAGATGTTTGATATAGGCTATACTGTCTTCGCAAAAATTATACCTTGCACCGTTTCTGTGAGTCTATAAAAATCTCTTATATGACACATGACCCCTACTTTTCTCATCATATTTTGATAGTGCAGAGGTTGACAAACAGTAAAATGTAGGTTTCACTTCTTTCATTTGGGACCCTCTATGAATGACAAGCCTTCAAACTTTTATTATTTACTATAGAATAAAGAACAAAAATCAATGGTGGGGTTACACCTATAAGAGAGACTTGAGTGAAATGGGGGTGATTTTCCAAAATGTTAATTGTAGGTAAAATAACCTCTTTTCTACACTCTCATAGTATTAAATGACAAATTGGAGACATTTGCTTCATAAAAAAACTCATTTTGGCAAGTGTATGCCTCAAATAAAGCATATATGTGCATATTTACATTGAAATTTCATGAAAAATCACAAAATTTTGAAGATTTTTTATTTTGGATGATTTAAATGTGCAATTTTTAGCATGTACATTGTATTGAATAATGTATTTTGGTAAGATAATGTCTTCAGTGTATCATGAGACTGTTTTGGTGTAAAAATTTTAATGGAATTAGGTAAAAAAAAAAATTTATGGGTAAAATTAGTCGAACACATCAAAATTGCATGTCGGTCAACATCTCGCGCCTGTATATAATGATCATGTAAAAAGTGGTATTTTGACAAAAGTTTCAGTATTTAATGCCTGCAACTTGGCAGTATTACTTCAAATTGGTAGTACTTAGCAAAAATGAGGTAATTATGAAATTAAAAAAAAAAGAGTTTCCTTATAGGCATAGTGCCACCATTGCAAAAAGGAAGTGCTTCCGTGGGGTAGTCGCATAATGGCGGTTGTAAATAATCCTCAATTCTTCTTCTTTAAAAATGCATTTTCCTATTTTTAATGCTCATTTTTTTATTTGAATGGCATTATTGATGTATTTTGAACATTTTGATAGCATTGTCATGTTTGAATTGTGAATTTAGAAAAAAAAAATGATGCTTGGAAATTGGGGTATGAATTCATGATTTCGGAAGTCTACTTTCACTTTGTCACCTATCGTCTAGGCGTATGCAGTGATTATTTTATAATGAGATTACGAGCGTCTAAACGACACAGCGCGCCGGTGCGTAAGAATTACTTCGTTGTGAAAATCACCAAAAAGAGCGCGAAATCCGATGCCGATTTTTTGGACATAAAAACTTTTGAGTCGGCAGTTAAAATATAGGGTCGGTCGGGTAACCGGAAACAAACATCTTTTTTTTTTAGGCCTAAGCAATAAGCACATCAATGGCCGGTCATCCGCTGATTGTCTTCCACTGTTAATATGGGGTGCCTTTTTACTATTAAACCTCAGTAAGTGATATCACTCATTCGAATAGGTGATATCACTCATTCAAATCATTCATTTGAATAAATAAGTGATATCACCTATTCAAAACGAATAAGTGATATCATTTATTCGAATGAGTGATATCACCTATTCCAATGAGTGATATCATTCGAATAGGCGATATCACTTATTCGGTTTATCAAGCAAGAAAAACAGACTGATCCCTGCGTAAATGATTCCGCAGTGAAGACATGATGAAAATGATTCAGCAGATATAGATGTGATCCAGCAGTGAATATATGATGAAATATGGCTGAAGCAGTAAAAGAGCGTATTTTAGAATTTATAAAAAAGTGTTATTCTTGTGGAAAGATGTTAATTTCATTATCAGAAGCAGCGAAGGCTATATTTACTATGCCTTGCATGGAACTGGTAGCCATCTTGTTTGATTGCAGCCGACAGAAGAGGACCCTCAGCCGCCAAAATTAATGGTCTTATAAAATGATTAAAGAATAATCAAATATATATTCTACAGTCACAGTAATATTTATTTTATAACATAATATGTTTTTACACCATATATTTGAATATTTCCATTTTATTCTCATTATAGATTTACATCTATATTTTGTTGAATTAATTAACATCCTTGGGAGAAATTCATTTCAAGTAAGTGATATCGCTCATTCGAATAAGTGATATCACTCATTCGTTCCGAATAGGTGATATCATTCATTCGAATTAGTGATATCACCTATTCGAATAAGTGATATCGCTTAGTTAGGTTAAATAGTAAAACGGCACCCCATATGTTAGATGTTTAATAATTTTTTAAACAACATGCCTAAAATTACTTACAAAATATGGATGTTCCATATGGCAATTTATAAATAATGAATTCTGATTGGCCAGAGTGACCCCTCATTGAACAAAATACTTTATGATATGTTTTTACTTTGGGTTTTACAAACCTGTGCATAAAATTACAATATACCACGGTTACTAAAAATAGCCGCTGAGAATTCCAAGTGTTAGCCGTACGCAACGGTGAAAATTGAGATGCTCCGAATGCGGCGCTGTTTTCAAATTGCTGTCAGCAAGAGATTCAAGTCTGATTTCAGCAAAATTATCGATAATAAACATAACTTTTCTGGTGCATAGCACATTATATTGCACAGCTGAAAAGTCCATAATTGTATAATTGTACATACCGATTATTACTTACAATATATGGATATGCCATATGGCAATATTGTACATACCGATTATGTAACAATCATATTCGATATCCATTCACATAGCATGCATCATATAATAATACTGTACGTTTGTGAATTATATGATGAGAGTATCATTCACGTTGCATGAGTTTAATAAATCCATGACATATTTTTGTTATTAACCTAGTGTAATATTTCCGGAGCATAACTCGGTGTTTTCCGTATACCTCTCTCGCACGTAAAATGCCGAACTATTTTCCGACTTACTCGAACATATAAATGACGTCGTTTTACATGGTAAAATGACAACTGACTAAAACTAGCATGCTTTTTTTTCTCGATCTTTACAGATGTGATCTGAAAACTTAATGGTAGATTTACCATTTTCCTGAGTTATGTGCTAATAAGAATCGCATATCGTGCTCATTTATTATTTAAATACATTAAACTCGGCAAAAATAATATAATGCTCGGCAAAGGCTTGATGTAGTTTTGACAACAACTAGTTTAATAAATTCAATAATAAACGAGTACTCATGAATATCCTCTATATATTTCATTAATATTTCTTTTAACACCATTCTATTCCATGTATCACATAACACCATTATATTCAATGTATCATATAACACCATTCTATTCCATGTATCACATAACACCATTCTATTTCATGTATTACATAACACCATTCTATTTTATGTATTGTATAACACCATTCTATTCCATGTATCACATAACACCATTTATTTCATGTATTATATAACACCATTCTATTTCATGTAGCATAGAACACCATTCTATTTCATGTATCATATAACACCATTATATTCCATGTATCACATAACACCATTCTATTCCGTGTATCACATAACACCATTCTATTTCATGTATCACATAACACCATTATATTTCATGTATCACATAACACCATTGTATTCCGTGTATCATATAATACCATTCTATTTCATGTATCATATAACACCATTATATTCCATGTATCACATAACACCATTGTATTCCGTGTATCATATAATGCCATTCTATTTCATGTATCATATAATACCATTATATTCCATGTATCACATAACACCATTGTATTCCGTATATCATATAATACCAATGTATTTCATGTTTCGAATAACACCATTGTATTCCGTGTATCATATAACACCATTCTATTTCATGTATCACATAACACAATTGTATTCCGTGTATCATATAACACCATTATATTCCATGTATCATATAACACCATTGTATTCCATGTATCACATAACACCATTCTATTTCATGTATCATGTAACACCATTCTATTCCATGTATCACATAACACCATTCTATTTCATGTATCATATAACACCATTCTATTTCATGTATCATATAACACCATTATATTCCATGTATCACATAACACCATTGTATTCCGTGTATCACATAACACCATTCTATTTCATGTATCATATAACACCATTATATTCCGTGTATCACATAACACCATTGTATTCCGTGTATCATATAATACCATTCTATTTCATGTATCATATAACACCATTATATTCCATGTATCACATAATACCATTGTATTCCGTATATCATATAATACCATTCTATTTCATGTATCATATAATACCATTATATTCCATGTATCACATAACACCATTGTATTCCGTATATCATATAATACCATTGTATTTCATGTATCGAATAACACTACTGAATATTTCGGTGTCATATAACAATATTGTATGTTTCGTTAGTGTATCAGATAACATTATTGTATGTTTTGTTAGTGTATCACAATATTGTATGTTTCGTTAGTGTATCATGTAACAATATTGCATGTTTCGTTAGTGTAAAACAATATTATATGTTTCGTTAGTGTATCGTGAAATGATATTGTATGTTTCGTTAGTGTATCGTATAACAATATTGTATGTTTCGTTAGTGTATCGTTTAACAATATTATATGTTTCGTTAGTGTAACACATAACAATATTGTATGTTTCCTTAGTGTAACATTTACCAATACTGTACGTTTCGTGAATATATCATTTAACAATATTGTATGTTTTGTTAGTGTATCGTATAACAATATTGTATGTATCGTGAGTGTATCATTTAACAATATTGTATGTTTTGTTAGTGTATCGTATAACAATATTGTATGTATCGTGAGTATATCATTTAACGATATTGTATGTTTTGTTAGTGTATCACGTAACAATATTGTATGTTTCATTAGTTTATCGTGTAACGATATACATGTAGTATGTTTCGTTAGTGTATCGTATAACAATATTGTATGTTTCGTTAGTGTATCATATGGCACTATTGTATATTTCGTTAGTATATCACATAAAAATATTGTATGTTTCATTAGTGTATCGTGTAACGATATTGCATGTATCGTTAGTGTATCATATAACAATATTTTATGTTTCGCTAGTGTATCATTTAACAATATTGTATGTTTCGTTAGTGTATCATTTTACGATATTGTATGTTTCGTTAGTGTATCATATAACAGTATTGTATGTTTCGTAAATGTATCATTAAACAATATTGTATGTTTTGTTTGTGTATCATT
The DNA here is from genome assembly GCA_029582155.1 of Panopea generosa. Classification (NCBI taxonomy): domain Eukaryota; kingdom Metazoa; phylum Mollusca; class Bivalvia; order Adapedonta; family Hiatellidae; genus Panopea; species Panopea generosa. Next base: position 30,516,963 of record CM055899.1, on the reverse strand, counting down.
TAACAATCTCGGTAGATAGAAAGAGTATCATATGACGATATTTGGATATTTCGTTATAGTAACATTAGTACAATTTTGACTACTTGTAGATTTCCCCGACCCTTGAGTAATGCCCCTGCCCTCGACCTGCCGATTGAAGCTCCATTCACAAGAGGAATGCGGAGCTTTTCAACATGCACTTCAAATTGCTCTTCAGCTTTAAACAATTTTAAGGATACAATGGAACGACGGCTGGTAAATAACGTCTCCACCAATTCAATAAGACAACTTCTACGTTTCTGACAAGCAAGAGAATATTGTTCATGCATACCGGATAATAATATCTGCATTTTTCCCGGGGTTAGATATTTCTGTCTCACCCTAGGGTCGAGATAAACTTCTCGCACTATGACGTTAGACTCATTTATGACGAGATAAAATTATCGAGCTGTGATGTTTGAACCATCTTAATGACGTTATGTATAAGACATATAACGGCAATCATATTTATCTAAATGAACGTCTTAAAAGCGGTCGTTGTAAAATCTATAATCTGTTAAAATAATTATTCACTATGTTTGGTATGCAAGGAAAATAATAATTCCTGGCTTTTTCGGTTCGGATCACAGGAGCTTGGGGTGTGGATTATAACGTTTGATGGTGGTGGGGTTCCTCTGGCGTAAATAAAGAGTCAAGGAAAGAAACAAACGTTGACCCCTTCCCCGATAAAAATTAGAATGTCTAAGTCAATAGGCCATCAATTTTAGCAAACCCGGTCTCGTTCTATCGCTGAATGATTTAGTAAAGCGAAAACGATGTTTAAATGTAAATGTTCGGCATTAACAGCATATTTTTGGTCCACCAACAGTTATGGCAACGGAAGTAGCAAGTTCGGATATTCTCGGCTTTATTTTTTTTTCAAATTGGCCACGCACCAAAGCGCGCCATTCTGATCCGAGCCGCTGAGGCGCTATTGAGTCAATACTGAAAGTGTAAGCGTCTCCGTGACTTGGATAGGAAGACGTTTAAAATACAGCGAATTCTAACCAATCAGACGCGACCCTGTATTTGCTCCATACGATAATGATGTCATATCCGTTGCCATAACTGTTTAGGATAAAGAAATACGCCGTTTTGGAGAACTCAGTGCGACATCTTCAAATGGCCGAGTTATGCATAAACATCGGTACGATCTTGAAGATGAATCATTCAGCGAAAGAACGAGACATTGTTTGTTAAAATTGATGGCATATTGACTTAAAAACACTAATTTTGATCGGGGAAGGGTCCAACGTTTGTTTCTTTCCTTGTCTCTTTATATACGCCAGAGGACCCCCACCCAAATCAAACGTTATTAACTACTCCCCAAGCTCCTGTGGTTCGGATAGCAGATTCCGTCCCTTGACATAACTGCTTTCCCGCGAAATTGGTAGGGCATCGTTCCCGCCCAAACAGTTATACCTCGGAACAGAATTATCTATCCGAACCTCAAACCCATGTTTGTATTCATTTTCTCAGCATCTCAGTGGTCACTCATCAATAATAGTTTGGAGTTACGTTTACTGTTTACAAAAGTATCGTAAATCTCTACATGAACACATTTTTGTAATCTTGAAATAAATGTTCAACTAATTCATGGAATTACATAAATGTGGGAAGACTGTGACAACTTATTTTCGATAATGTAAAGGTCACTTCTCTGTTCTTGAACACTATCGATATTGAAATTTCAAACGAATACTCAAATGTTGTAATAACTATGGAAACAGCACCAAATGTTATAGAATAATTAAACATTTTGAGTGACACTATGCTGCATTTTATTACTGGAGATACGAATATATGAGTACATAACGCTGTGTCTTTTTGGCCATAACCACGTTTTACTGTTGTTCTTATCCAGGAATATCTGGAATATTACGTCCTGAATTAATGGCCATAACCACATTTTACTGTTGTTCTTACACAGGTATATCTGGAACATTACGTTGTTTCTTAATGACAATAACAACGTTTTACTGTTGTTCTTACCAAGGAATATCTAGAACATTACGTCGCGTCTTTATGGTAATAACCACGTTTTACTGTTGTTCTTATCCAGGAATATCTGGAACATTACGTTGTGTCTCTATGGCCTTAACCACGTTTTACTGTTGTTCTTATCCAGGCATATCAAGAACATTACGTAGTGTCTTCATAGCCATAACCACGTTTTACTGTTGTTCTTATCCAGGCCTATCAAGAACATTACGTAGTGTCTTCATAGCCATAACCACGTTTTACTGTTGTTCTTATCCAGGAATATCAGGAACATTACGTCGTGTCTTTATGGCTATAACCACGTTTTACTGTTGTTCTTATCCAGGGATATCTGGAACATTACGTTGTATCTCTATAGCCATAACCACGTTTTACTGTTGTTCTTATCCAGGCATATCAGGAACACTACGTCGTGTCTTCACCACGTTTTATTGTTGTTCTTTTCCATGAATATCTGTACATTACGTCGTGTCTTTATGGCTATAACCACGTTTTATTGTTATTCTTATCCAGGAATATCTTGAACATTACGTCGTGTCTTTATTGCTACGTTTTACTGTTGTCCTTATCTAGGAATATCTTGAACATTACGTCTTGTTTTTAAGGGCATAACCACGTTTTATTGTTGTTGTTATCCAGGAATATCTGGAACATTACGTCGTGTCTTTATGGCTTTGTTTTACTGTTGTTATTATCCAGGAATATTTGGAATATTACGTCGTGTCTTATGGCCATAACCACGTTTTACTGTTGTTCTTATCCAGGCATATCTGGAACATTACGTCGTGTCTTTATGGCCATAACCACGTTTTACTGTTGTTCCTATCCAGGAATATTTGGAACATTGCGTCGTGTCTTTATGGCTACGTTTTACTGTTGTTCTTTTCCAGGAATATCTGGAACATAGAAACGTGTCTTTATGGCTACGTTTGTTTGTTGTTCTTATCCATGAATATCTGGAACATTACATCGTGTCTATATGACCATAACAACGTTTGACTGTTGTTCTTATCCATGAATATCTGGAACATTACGTCGTGTCTTTATGGCTACGTTTTACTGTTGTTCTTCGCCAAGAATATCTGGAACAATACGTCGTGCCTTTATGGCTATATATAACCACGTCTTACTGTTGTTCTTATCCATGAATTTATGGAACATTAGGTCGTGTCTTTGTGTCTATAAGCACGTTTTACTGTTGTTCTTACCCAGGAATTCTAGGACATTACGTCGTGTCTTTATGGTTATAACCACGTTTTACGGTTGTTATTATCCAGGAATATATGGAACATTACATCGTGTCTTTATGGCTATATGGCCATAACCACGTTTTACTGTTGTTCTTATCCAGGAATATCTAGAACATAACGTCGTGTCTCTATGGCCATAAACACGTTTTACTGTTGTTCTTAACCAGGAATATCTTAAACATTACATCGTGTCTTTATTGCTACGTTTTATTGTTGTTTTTATCCAAGAATATAAGGAACATCATGTCGTGTCTATATGGCATTAACCACAACTTACTGTTGTTCTTACCCAGGAATTCTGGAACATTACGTTATATCTGTATGGCTACGTTTTACTGTTGTTTCTTATCCAGGAATATCTGGAACAGTACGTCGTGTCTCAATGGCCATAACCACGTTTTACTGTTATTAGTATTCAGGAATATCTGGAACATTACGTCGTGTATTTAAGGCTACGTTTTACTGTGGTTTCTTATTGAAGAATATCTTGAACATTACGTCGTGTCTTTATGGCTACGTTTTACTGTTGTTCTTATCCAGGAATATCTGGAATATTACGTCGTGTCTTTATTGGTTCGTTTTACTGTTCTTCTTATCAAGGAATATCTGGAAAATTTAGTCGTGTCTTTATGTCTATAACCACGTTTTACAGTTGTTCTAACAAAGGCATTCTGGAATGTTACGTCGTGTCTCCATGGGTACGTTTTACTGTTGTTCTAACCAAGGATTATCTGAAACAATACGTCGTGTCTTTCTTGCGATTGATAACACCGTTTTACTGTTGTTTTTATCTTGGAATATCTGGAACATTACGTCGTGTCTATTTGGTCATAACCACGTTTTACTATTGTTGTTACCTAGGAATATCTGGAACATTACGTCGTGTCTTTATGGCCATTACAACGTTTTACTGTTGTCTTATCCAAGAATATCTAGATCATTACGTCGTGTCTATACGGCCATGGCGACTACTTTTTACTGTTGTTCTTTCCTTGGAATATTTGGAACATTACATCGTGTCTTTATGACTACCTTTCATTGTTGTTCTTATCAAAGAATAACTGGAACATTACGTCGTGTCTATATTGCCGTAATCACGACTTACTGTAGTTCTTACCCAGGAATTCTGCAACATTACGTCATGTTTGTATCGCTACGTTTGACTGTTGTTCTTATCCAGGAATATCTGGAACAGTACGTCGTGTCTATAAGGCCATAACCACGTTTTACTGTTGTTGTTATCCAGGAATATCTGGAACATCACGTCGTGTATATGTGGCCATAACCACGTTTTACTGTTGTTCTTAACCAGGAATATCTGGAACATTACGTCGTGTCTTTTTGGCTACGTTTTATTGTTATTTTTATCCAAGAATATCTGGAACATCATGTCGTGTCTATATGGCATTAACCACCACTCACTGTTGTTTCTTATTCAGGAATATCTGGAACATTACGTCGTGTCTTTACTGTGGTTTCTTATTGAATAATATCTGGAATGTTACGTCGTGTCTTTATGGCTACGTTTTACTGTTGTTCTTATCCAGGAATATCTGGAACATTACGTCGTGTCTTTATGGCTACGTTTTACTGTTCTTCTTATCAAGGAATATTTGGAACATTTGGTCGTGTCTTTATGTCTATAACCACTGTGTAAAAAGGCATTCTGGAATGTTACGTCGTGTCTTCATGTCTTATTGTTGTTCTTACCAAGAATTATCATGAACAATACGTCGTTTCTTTCTTGCGATTGATAACAACGTTTTACTGTTGTTTTTATCCTGAATATCTGGAACATTACGTCGTGTTTCTATGGTCATAACCACGTTATACTATTGTTGTTACCTAGGAATATATGGAACATTACGTCGTGTCTTTATGGCCATAACCACGTTTTACCACGTTTTAATGTTGTTCTTACACTGGAATATCTGGAACATTACGTCGTGTCTTTATTTCCATAACCACGTTTTACTGTTGTTAATACCCAGGAATATCTGGAACATAACGTCGTGTCTTTATGGCAATAACCTTGTTTTACTGTTGGTATTATCCAGGAATATCTGGAAATTTACGTCGTGTCTTTATGGCCATAACCACTTTTTATTGTTGTTATTATCCAGGAATTTCTGGAACAATACGTCGTGTTTCTATGGCTGTATAAAACAACGTTTTACTTTTGTTCTTATCAAGGAATTTCTGGAATATTACATCGTGTATATATGGATATAACCACGTTTTATTGTATTTCTTATCAAGGAATATCATGAACATTACGTCGTGTCTTGATGGCTACGTTTTACTGTTGTTCTTATTCAGAAATATCTCTCACACTTCGTCGTGTCTTTATGTCTACGTTTTATTGTACTTATCCTGGAATATCTGGAATATTACGTCGTGTATATATGGATATAACCACGTTTTATTGTATTTCTTATCAAGGAATATCAGGAACATTACGTCGTGTCTTGATGGCTACGTTTTACTGTTGTTCTTATCCAGGAATATCTGGAACATTGCGTCTTGTATATATGGATATAACCACGTTTTACTGTTGTTCTTATCGAGGAATATCTAGAACATTACATCGTGTCTTGATGACTACGTTTAACTGTTGTTCTTATCCATGAATATCTGGAACATTACGTCGTGTTTTAATGTCAATAACCACGTTTTACTGTTTTTCTTATCCAGGTTTATCTGGAACACTACGTCGTGTCTTTATGTCTATAATCACGTTTTACTGTTTTTCTTTTCCAGGTATATCTCGTACATTACGTCGTGTCTTTATGTGTATAACCACGTTTTACTGTTGTTCTTACCCATGAATTCTGAAACATTACGTCGTGTCTTCTTTGCTACGTTTTACTGTTGTTATAATCCACGTTTTATTGTTTTTCTTATTCAGGTATATCTGGAACATTCCGCCGTGTCTTCATGGCTTCGTTTTACTCTTGTTCTTATCCAGGAATATTTGGAACAATACGTCGTGTCTTTATGGCTATATATAACAATGTTTTACTGTTGTTCTTATCCAGGAATTTCTGGAACATTACGTCGTGTCTTTATGTCAACGTTTTATTGTTGTTCTTATCCAAGAATATCTGGAACATTAGGTTGCGTCTTCATGGCTACGTTTTACAGTTATTCTTATCCAGGAATGTCTGGAACATTACGTCGTGTATATATGGATATAACCACGTTTTACTGTTGTTCTTATCAAGGAATATCTTGAACATTTGGTCGTGTCTTTATGGCTACGTTTTATTGTTCTTATCCAATAATATCTGGAACATTACGTCGTGTTTTCATGGCTACGTTTTACTGTTGTTCTTATCAAGGAATGTCTGGAACATTACGTTGTGTATATATGGCCATAACCACGTTTTACTATTGTTCTTATCAAGGAATATCTGGAACATTACATCGTGTCTTTTTGTCTATAACCACGTTTTACTGTTGTTCTTACCCATGAATTCTGGAACATTACGTCTTTTATTCTTGGCTATGTTTTACTGTTGTTCTAATCCACGTTTTACTGTTTATCTTATCCAGGTATATCTGGAACATTACGTCGTGTCTTTATGTCTATAACCACGTTTTACTGTTGTTCTTACTCTGGAATTCTGGAACATTACGTCGTGTCGTTATGGCCATATCCACGTTTTACTGTTGTTCGTATTCAGGAATATCTTGAACATTACGTCGTGTCTTTATGGCTACGTGTTACTGGTGTTCTTATCCAGGAATATCTGGAACATTACTTCCTTTTGCTAAATATAACAACGTTTTACTGTATGTCTATAACCACGTTTTACCACGTTTTACTTTTGTTCCTATCCGGTAAGATCTGGAACATTACGTCGTGTATTTATGGCCATAATCTCGTTTTACTGTTGTTCTTACCCAGGAATATCTGGAACATTCCTACAAAGAAAGTATTCTTCAGCTTCATAAAATAACCAATCTCCAAGAAAATATGATGAAACTGATCACGAAGAAACAGTTGCCTACAATAGACAAGGTAACGTGTAACAACCGCCTGGTCCTTCCTGGCTTTAACTACCGCCATATCAATGTCTGCTTAATTTGCCAATACCATACTTCTACTTTTACTCAGGATATTGTTGTCCCGTGTCATTAGTTATTTACCTACTTTAAATTGTGAAGCTGACGAGGATACCAAGATATGAACTGAATCGATGCAACTATATATAATAATACTAATATTGTAATGTGTAATAAAACATGGAATACGCACTAACTGTATCCATTGAACCTCATGTCGTCGGCATTAGAGATGTTTACCCCTATTAATTATTAATTTAGTGGTATGTCTTCAGGACATATATCTTTAGTAATTTCTGCTGTTTGTCCAACAACTTGGCAAGATTATAAAACACATTTTACAACAGAACACGATTTTAAACAGTAAACAGCAAAACCAACAATTAGCTTTGGGGATGGGGTGGTTGGAAAGTGTGTGTGTGTGTGTGTGTGTGTGTGTGTGTGTGTGTGTGTGTGTGTGTGTGAGGGGGTGGGGAAGGTCATATGGCCGATACCCACAATAACACAGTTAACTTGCCATTGCATATTTTTATTAAAATACAAACTTGTATATTACTATCATGGCCTGAAATTGCTTTTTTTTTCTTCTTCTACGTTTGCAGGTGGAAACAAACGCTGAACAAACGAACAACGATTGCGATTCTTTGTATAAACCCACGGAGACGCACGTGACGATAGAAGCGTTTTCTACAGACGATGATGTGACACATTTGTAAATTACAAGAACAATTTTTATGAACATTTATTCTACGTTTGGGACAACAGGTGTTGTTACAACATATATTATTTAACCCTACCCACTCCCCCACTCCAGTTGCATTATTTAAGGTTGATGAAATGTAAACATGCTGTATATATCAAGCATGATAGCAGTTAATTTTCAATACGGATTGGGGTCAATGGTAAAAACAAACTATTGTAAGGTAGCAATACTTTTATATGTTTGCTTCACATGTAGGCTGGTGATATCAGATCTATATATGTGAAATAATATGTGTGGATTTCGACACATATATAACTTGTAGAGCTTATGTACATGCATTATGCTTAAAGAAAAGTGACTTTAAAGTTAAGTGTTATGTGATATATTGTTTAAATATAGTTTGCGATACGAATGAGATAACAAACATAATATGAAATAATAATGAAGTTGTCTGTGATATTTAATTGTACATGTATACCCAAAGACAATTAACTAATCAACTGTGATATAAAGTAATTACCGTGATATATATTAAAATTAATTACTAAGATATACATGACATTTTGTGGCATATCACCAATATTCAAGGACCACAATGGAAATGAGAGAAAAACACTTTTCTCCTTTTTTCTGTTATCCTCTGTATTCGTGTGCATTTCATGGCCTATATGTGTGTATCGTTATGATAATTTCTACATTATTGTTGTTATATCTTTCATGCATCATGTTGTTACCAAACTGTGTATGTACATGTATTACAAAAATAAATCTATATATCTATATGTGGATTTTAAAGCATATATTTTTTGTAGAGCATATGTATATGTTGACACACACACACACACACACACACACACACACACACATATATTTTATATGTTTTGATGTTATTTTCATTTTCATATCTGTGTGATTATTATCGGACGAAAATGATAAAAATAAAAAACAACACAACTTATAAATAGTTTATTAAACTCCCAGAACTACTATTACATGAGGTCCTCAATTATTATACATATTTAAAATGTAAATGAAAATGGTCTCAAGCTGAATTTCTCTAAACAATTACTTTAATTGGTCACGCATGATTGAACTAGAGACTGGTAAAGGATAATGTGCAAAATGATCAATGAAAGTGAAGTTATAACATTTCCTGGAAAATCTCAAGTTGAGATGTTTACTGAAACTTGAAATAAACCCAGGTATACCCGTCCCAAAACGGATAGATGTGTCACATAATTGTAAGATTCGTAAAGCAGAGATATATTCATAACAAAACAGAATATATCTATTATACAACATAATGAAAAGATGGTGGTATACTTCTGTCACCAGTTATTCACTAACTAATAGTTAACTACTTACTTTTCGCGAAAAGCTATCTAGTTAACCGATGTGTCAGTACACCATGTCGGGTTGAATATATTAACCTGAAATGTATCAGTACACCATGGCGTGTTGAATATTCAAACCTGACAATGACGTGTTGAAGAAATTAACTTTACATGTACCCATACACCATGGTCACTTGAATAAATTAACTTGACAAGTACCAGTACAACATGGCGTGTTGAATAAATTTAATTGAAATGTGTCAGTACACCATGGCGTGTTGAATAAATTAACCTGGCATTTACCAATACACCATGGCGTGTTGAATAAATAAACTTGAATAAATTAACTTGACAAGTATTAGTACAACATGGCGTGTTGAATAAATTAAATTGAAATGTGTCAGTACACCATGGCGTGTTGAATAAATTAACCTGATATGTTACCGTACACCATGGCGTGTTGAATAAATTAACCTGACATGTACCAGAACACCATGGCGTGTTAAATAAATTAACTTGACATGTACCCGTACATCTAGGTGGGTTGAATAAATTAACCTGACATGTACCCGTACACCTTGGCGGGTTGCATAAATTAAGCTGACATGTGGCAGTACACCATGGCGTGTTGAATAAATATACTTGGCATGTACCAATACACCATGGCGTGCTGAATAAATAAACTTGACATGTACCAGTACACCATGGCGTGTTGAATAAATTAACGTGACCTGTACCAATACACTATGGCGTGTTGAATAAATTAACTTGACATGTACCAGTACACCCTGGCGGGTAGGTTAAATAAACTTGACATGTGTCAGTAGACCATGGTGTGTTGAATAAATATACTTGGCATGTACCAATACACCATGGCGTGTTGAATAAATATACTTGACATGTACCAGTACACCATGGCGTGTTGAATAAATTAACGTGACCTGTACCAATACACTATGGCGTGTTGAATAAATTAACTTGACATGTACCAGTACACCATGGCGGTTGAATTAATTTACTGGACATGTACCAGTGTCGAATAAATAAACTTGACATTAACCAGTACAACATTGCGGGTTGAATAAATGAACTTGATATGTGTCAGTACACCGTGGCGGGTTGAATAAGTTCACCTGATATGTGTCAGTACACCATGGCGTGTTGAATAAAGTAACTTGACATGTGTAAGTACACCATGGTCAGTTGAATAAATTAACTTGACAAGTACCAGAACAACATGGCAGGTTGAATAAATTAACTTGACATGTGTCAGTACACTATGGCGTGTTGAATAAATTAACTTGACATGTATCAGTACACTATGGCGGGTTGGATAAATAAACATTGCATGTGTCAGTACACCATGGTCAGTTGGATAAATTAACTTGACAAGTACCAGTACAACATGGCGTGTTAAATGAATTAACTTGAAATATGTCAGTACACCATGGCGTGTTGAATAAATTAACATAACGTGTACCAGTACACCAGGGCGTGTTGAATAAATTTACTTTACATGTGTCAGTACACAATGGCGTGTAGAATAAATAAACCTGACATATACCAGTACACCATGGCGTGTTAAAATAAATTAACTTGACATGTACCAGTACATCTTTGCGGGTTGCATAAATTAACATGACATGTGTCAGTACACAATGGCGTGTTGAATAAATTAACTTGACAAGTATCAGTACACCATGGCGGGTTGGATAAATAAACTTAATATGTGTCAGTACACCATGGCTTGTTGAATAAATTACATGTACCAGTACAAGATGGCGTGTTGAATAGATAAACCTGATATGTGTCAGTATACCATGGCGTGTTGAATAAATTAACATGTTATTTGTCAGTACAAGTGGCAGGTTGAATAAATAAACTTTGCATGTGCCAGTACACCATAGCGTGTTGAATAAATTAATTTGACATTTTTCAGTACAAAACGGCGGGTAGAATAAATAAACCTGACATGTGTCAGCACACCATGGCGTATCAACTGAATAATTTTGACATCTGTCAATACACAATGGCGGATTGAATAAAAAACGTAATATGTGTTAGTACACCATGGCGTGTTATATAAATAAACTTGTCATGTGTCACTACACCATGACCAGTTGAATAAAATTAACCTGATAATTGTCAGTAAACCATGGCGTGTTGAATAAATTACCTTGACATGTGTCAGTAGCATAGCGTGTTTAATAATCAAACCTGACATGTGTCAGTACACCATGACGTGTTGAATCAATTAATTTGACATGTACCAGTACACCATAGCGGATTGGATAAATTAACCTGATATGTGTCAGTACACAATGGCGTGTCGAATAAATAAACTTGACATTAACCAGTACATCATTGCGGGTTGAATTAATGAACTTGATATGTGTCAGTACACCGTGGCGGGTTGAATAAGTTCACCTGATATGTGTCAGTACACCATGGCGTGTTGAATTAAGTAACTTGACATGTGTCAGTACACCATGGTCAGTTGAATAAACTAACTTGACAAGTACCACTACAACATGGCGTGTTGAATAAATTAACTTGACGTGTACCAGCAACCATGGCGTGTTGTATAAATAAACTTGACATATGTCACTACGGGTTGGATACATAAACTTTGTATGTGTCAGTACACAATTGCGGGCTGGATAAATAAACTTAACATGTGTCAGTCTCAATGGCGGGTTGGATAAATAAACTTGGCATGTGTCAGTACAACATGGCGTGTTGAATAAATTTACTTAACATGTGTCAGTACACCATGGCGTGTGGAATAAATTATTTTTTTAATGTGTCAGTACACCATGGCGTGTTGAATAAATTAACTTGACATGTGTCAGTACACTATGGCGTGTTGAATAAATCAACTTGACATGTATCAGTACACTATGGCGGGTTGGATAAATAAACATTGCATGTGTCAGTACACCATGGCGTGTTGAATAAATTAACTTGACATGTACCAGTACAACATAGCAGGTTGAATAAATTAACTTGACATGTACCAGTACACCATGGCGGGTTAAATAAATTAATTTGACATGTATCAGTATAACATGGGGTCTTGAATAAGTAAACCTGATATGTGTCAGTATACCATGGCGTGTTGAATAAATAAACGGGACGTGTATCAGTACACAATGGCATGTTAAATAAATAAACTTGACATGTACCAGTACAACATAGCGGACTGAATAAATGAACTTGACATTTGTAAGTACACTATGGTGTGTTGAATAAATTAACTTGACATGTACCAGTACAACATAGCAGGTTGAATAAATTAACTTGACATGTGTCAGTACACAATGGCGTGTTGAATAAATTAACTTGACATGTATCAGTACACTATGGCGGGTTGGATAAATAAACATTGCATGTGTCAGTACACCATGGCGTGTTGAATAAATTAACTTGACATCTACCAGTACAACATGGCGTGTTGAATCAATTAATTTGACATGTATCAGTACAACATGGGTTTTGAATAAATAAACTTGATATGTGTCAGTATACCATGGCGTGTTGAATAGATGAACGGGACGTGTATCAGTACACAATGGCGTGTTGAATAAATGAACTTGACATGTACCAGTACAACATAGCGGACTGAATAAATGAACTTGACATTTGTCAGTACAATATGGTGTGTTGAATAAATAAACTTGACATGTACCAGTACAACATAGCATGTTGAATAAATTTACTTAACATGTGTCAGTACACTATGGCGTGTTGCAAAATTAATTTGACATGTATCAGTACACTATGGCGGGTTGGATAAATAAACATTGCATGTGTCAGTTCACCATGGCGTGTTGAATAAATTAACTTGACATGTGTTAGAACAACAGAGCAGGTTGGATAAATAAACTTGGCATGTGTCAGTACACCATGGCGGGTTGGATAAATAAACTTGGCATGTGTCAGTACACCATTGTGGGTTGGATAAATAAACTTGGTATGTGTCAGTACACAATGGCAGGTTGGATAAATACACTTGACATGTGTCAGTACATCATGGCGGGTTGGATAAATAAACTTGGCATGTGTCAGTACATTATGGTGGGTTGAATAAATAAACTTGACATGTGTCAGTACACCATGGCGGGTTGGATAAATAAAGTTGACATGTGTCAGTTCAACATAGCAGATTGAATAAATAAACTTGGCATGTGTCAGTACATTATGGCGTGTTGAATAAATTAACTTGACATGTATCAGTACACCATGGCGTGTTGAATAAATTTACTTGATATGTATCAGTACACAATGGCGTGTTGAATAAATTCACTTGACATGTACTAGTACAACATGGTGTGTTGAATAAATTAATTTGACATGTATCAGTACAACATGGCGTGTTGAATAAGTAAACCTGATATGTGTCAGTATACCATGGCGTGTTGAATAAATAAACGTGACATGTATTAGTACACAATGGCGTGTTAAATAAATTAACTTGACATGTACCAGTACAACATAGCGGGTTGAATTAATTAATTTGAAATGTATCAGTACAACATGGCGTGTTGAATAAGTAAACCTGATATGTGTCAGTATACCATGGCGTGTTGAATAAAAAACGTGACATGTATCAGTACACAATGGCGTGTTGAATAAATCAACTTGACATGTACCAGTACAACATAGCGGACTGAATAAATAAACTTGACATTTGTCAGTACACTATGGTGTGTTGAATAAATTAACTTGACATGTACCAGTACAACATAGCAGGTTGAATAAATTAACTTGACATGTGTCAGTTCACCATGGCGTGTTGAATAAATAAACCTTACATGTACCAGTACACCATGGCGTGTTGAATAAATAAACCTGACACGTACCAGCACACCATGGCGTGTTGAATAAATAAACCTGACATGTACCAGTACACCATGGCGTGTTGAATAAATAAACCTGACATGTACCAGTACACCATGGCGTGTTGAATAAATAAACCTTACATGTACCAGTACACCATGGCGGGTTGAATAAATAAACCTGACATGTACTAGTACACCATGGCGTGTTGAATAAATAAACCTGGCATGTACCAGCACACCATGGTCAGTTGAATAAATTAACTTGACAAGTACCAGTACAACATGGCGTGTTGAATAAATTTATTTGACATGTGTCAGTACACCATGGCGTGTTGAACAAATTTACTTGACATGTGTCAGTACACCATGGCGTGTTGAATAAATTAACTTAACATGTTCCAGTACACCATGGCGGGTTGAATAAATTTACTTGACATGTGTCAGTACACCATGGCGTGTTGAATAAATAAACCTGACATATATCAGTACACTATGGCTTGTTGAATAAATTTACTTGACATGTGTCAGTACACCATGGCGTGTTGAATAAATAAACTTGACATGTACCAGTACACTATGGCGTGTTGAATAAATTAACTTGACATGTAGCAGTACACCATGGCGGGTTGAATAAATTTACTTGACATGTGTCAGTACACCATGGCGTGTTGAATAAATAAACCTGACATGTACCAGTACACCATGGCGTGTTGAATTAATCAACTTGACATGCACCCGTACATCTTAGCGGGTTGAATACATTAACCTGACATGTGTCAGTACACCTTGGCGGGTTGAATAAATTAACCTGACATGTGTCAATACACCATGGCGTGTTGAATAAATGAACTTGACATGTGTCAGTATACCATGGTCAGTTGGATAAATTAACTTGACAAGTACCAGTACAACAAGGCGTGTTAAATGAATTAACTTGAAATGTGTCAGTACACCATGGCGTGTTGAATAAATTAACATGACGTGTACCATTACACCAGGGCGTGTTGAATAAATTTACTTTACATGTGTCATGCACATTGGCGTGTATAATAAATAAACCTGACATATACCAGTACATTATGGCGTGTTAAATATATTAACTTGACATGTACCAGTACATCTTGGCGGGTTGCATAAATTAACCTAACATGTGTCAGTACACAAGGGCGTGTTGAATAAATCAACTTGACATGTACCCGTACATCTTGGCGGGTTGAATAAATAGACCTGACATGTGTCAGTACACCATGGCGTATCGTTTAAATAAAATTGACATGTGTCAGTACACCACGGCGGGTTGAATAAATAAACCTGACATGTGTCAGTACACCATGGCGTATCGATTAAATAAACTTGACAAGTGTCAGTACACCATTGCGTGTTGAATAAAGAAAACGTGATATGTGTTAGTACACCATGGCGTGTTATATAAATAAACTTGACAAGTGTCAGTACACCACGGCGGGTTGAATGAATAAACCTGACATGTGTCAGTACACCATGGCGTATCGATTAAATAAACTTGACAAGTGTCAGTACACTGTTGCGTGTTGAATAAAAAAAACGTGATATGTGTTAGTACACCATGGCGTGTTGAATAAATTAACTTGACATGTGTCGGTACACCACAGCGTGTTGAATAAATTTACTTGACATTTATCAGTACACCATGGCGGGTTGAATAATTTAACCTGACATGTGTCAGTACACCATGGCGTGTTAAATAAATTAACTTGACATTAACCAGTACACCATTGCGGGTTAAATAAATGAACTTGACATGTGCCAAACACCATGGCGGGTTGAATAAATAAACGTGATGTGTGTCAGTACACCATGGCGATTAATATATACGAACATGTTTAAAATCCACACGACCGAATGCCACTGATGTATAATGATATAACATTCTGGCAAAGTCACAAAATGACGTTTGATTCTATCTGGAACTCTGGTCGTAAATACATAAGATGACTATGAAAATACATTATCAGTAGATGTAAATGACATTTGTATTGTAGTATGGGGGGCTAACGAATAAATTTTTTTACATACAAGTAAATATTCGTGCGTTATTAACCGTGTTATTTATATATATCATACACACTAATATAACAACAACTTTACACTGTCATCATTTACACATCAGCTATCTCGGTACCCATTATCTCAATAAAACTTTCCAATATTTACCATACTACGCTTTGAGAGTTTAGCCTTGTTCATATTATTTGTCGTTTCTTGTTTCCTTTGCGTTCTGTCTCTCGCAGTCAGTGAGTAGTACTGGGGGAAATCACTATTAATCCGTGGAGTCACATTTTTCCTCGAAGAGTTTGCTTTACTTAAGTCATTATGTCGATCCTGGTTTGAATCTGATTGGCTGTCTATATTTGGTCTTATTCTTGCAAAATTATCATATGTGCCCGTATCTACAACTTCCACGTCGCCGACAATCTGTTGAAACCAACCTCGGTCGGCGTCGGAATCACGGATTTTGTTTTTTTCTTTCTTCGCTCTTTGTTTTCTATTTTCGTTTCGTATCCGATCAGTTTTACACCCACTTAGAAAATCTAAGACCGACAAAGGATCGTGAGACATCTGACTCGAGTGGCCTATATTCCCTTCCGGTAAGTTTATATAAATGCCTGTTCCAGTCTGCTTTGGGGAAGGCAAGTGTGGCAAAGGCACTATTTTCTCTTCTATTTTAACTTTCGGTATAACCGGTGATATTTCCTCTTCTATCATATCTGATTCTTCAATCGGCACTTCCGGCGTTTGTGTTTCAGCTTCTTTATGTTCGTCATTTGCGAACGTCACACTTTTTTTATTATTTAAATGTAATGGTCCAAGAATAGATTGTTTTTCTTTAATAAAATTCCTATCGCGTGAAGACTTCTTTTTCCTGTCCTTCTTTTTAACGCGTTTTTCATTTCTTTTAGTGTCTGTCATTGTTCCAGCGTTCTTTGTCTTTGTGACCGTATCAAATTCAAATCCTGGATCATCAACTGAGCTATCGTCTTCAAAGTCGTCTGCATATTCGTCCGCATCGTCTAGGTGCATTGGAGAGCATGCCTTGTCCAGCACGTGCATGCTGCTGCTGTCATCACTGTCACTTTCAGGGTCAACGAAAACATTTGCGAGCTTACCAGTCAAATTTGGAAACACCACTCGTAAACCATGAGAAAACTCATTAGTTAAATCCACTTGTATTCCTACGCTGCATTTCTCAACGGTATTTGTATGGACCCTGTAAGGAATATCAGGCAGTGACGCTATCTGAGATCTAAACGCGCCTCGATTCAATTTCTGAAAGTTCCACAGTTTTTGTCTTTGCAGCAAGTTTGAATCTTTCGGATTGTCAATTAACAATTTTTTGTAGCGCGACCAACTGCGTGATGGAGGCTCTCTTGACGACACGGTATTAATGTGGATACTTGACCGCAGTGGAGGTAAACTAACTTTTTGCATTTTCATCTAATCTGCTTTACCACCTTTAAGACTTAACAACGTCACATATTCGCATGTCATGAACTAATCTTATTATATGTCCCACTCGGAAGGTCAAACCTGATCCATTATGCGTGGATTAATGGTAACATATCCAGTGTTGTTTGTTCTTGGTTTGGAATTCAATGAAACTGAAAATAAAACAGTACTATACTGTATTAAGCATAATATATTAATGCTGTATTTTATAATCTAAATATTAAAGCTATACTGTTGTATTTATATTAATGTTATAGTACATAGTATTTATACATTAAAACTATACTGTAGTATTTATACGTTAATGTTATACTGTAGTATTTATACGTTAATGTTATACTGCAGTATATATACGTTAATGTTATACTGTAGTATCTATATGTTAATGTAATACTGTAGTATTTATACGTTAATGTTATACTGTAGTATTTATACGTAAATGCTATACTGTAGTATTTGTACGTTAATGCTATACTGTAGTATCTATACGTTAAAACTATACAGTAGTATTGATACATTAATGCTTTACTGTAGTATCTATACGTAAATGCTATACTGTAGTATCTATACGTTAAAACTATACAGTAGTATTTATACATTAATGCTATAATGTAGTATGCTATACTGTAGTATATATACATTAATGTAATACTGTAGTATTTATACGTTAATGCTATACTGTAGTATTTATACGTTAATGCTATACTGTAGTATCTATACGTTAAAACTAAACAGTAGTATTTATACCTTTATGCTATACTGTAGTATCTATACGTTAATGCTATACTGTAGTATTTATACGTTAATGTTTTACTGTAGTATACATACGTTAAAGTTATACTGTAGTTTTTATACGTTAATGTTATACTGTAGTATCTATACATTAAAGCTATACTGTAGTATTTATACGTTAATGCTGTACTGTAGTATATATACGTTAATGTTATACTGTAGTATTTATACGTTTATGCTTTACCGTAGTATTTATATTTTAATGTTATACTGTAGTATTTATACGTTAATGTTATACTGTAGTATTTATAGGTTAATGCTATAATGTAGTATGTATACATTAATGTTATACTGTAGTATATATACGTTAATGCTATACTGTAGTATATATACATTAACGCTTTACTGTAGTATTTATACATTAAAGATATACTGTAGTATCTGTAAGTTAACGTTTTACTGTAGTATCTGTACAGTATTGCTATACTGTAGTATCTAATCGTTAACGCTATAATGAAGTATATATACGTTAATGCTATACTGTAGTATCTAAACGTTATTGTTATACTGTAGTATTTATACGTTAATGCTATACCGTAGTATTTATACATTAATGTTATACTGTAGTATTTATAGGCTAATGTTATACTGTAGTATTTAGAAGTTAATGCAATAATGTAGTATGCTATACTGTAGTATATATACATTAATGTTATACTGTAATATTTATACGTTAATGCTACACTGTAGTATGTATTTTTTAAAGCTATACTGTAGTATCTATACGTTAAAACTATACAGTAGTATTTATACATTAATGCTATACTGTAGTATCTATACGTTAATGCTATACTGTAGTATTTATACGTTAATGTTTTACTGTAGTATATAAACGTTAATGTTATACTGTAGTTTTTATACGTTAATGTTATACTGTAGTATCTATACATTAAAGTTATACTGTAGTATTTATACGTTAATGCTATACTGTAGTATATATACGCTAATGTTATACTGTAGTATTTATACGTTTATGCTATACTGTAATATTTATACGTTAATGCTATACTGTAGTATTTTTACGTTAATGTTATAATGTAGTATTTAGAAGTTAATGTTATACTGCAGTATCGGTAAATTAACGCTTTAATGTAGTATATATACTTAAATGCTATACTGTAGTATATACACATTAACGCTATACTGTAGTAATTATACATCAATGCTATACTGCATTATTTTAACATTAATGCTATATTGTAGTTTTTATACGTTAATTCTATATCGTAGTATTATACGTTAATGCTATACTGAGTCATTTATACGTTAACGCTATACTGTAGTATATATAAATTAATGCTATACTGTAGTATATATACATTAATGCTATATTGCATTATCTTTACATTAATGCTATATTGTAGTATTTATACGTTAATGCTTTATCGTAATATTATACGTTAAAGCTATACTGTGTCATTTATACGTTAACGCTATACTGTAGTATATATAAATTAATGCTATACTGTAGTATATATACATTAATGCTATACTGTAACATTAATACATTAACGCTATAATGTAGTATATATACATTAATGCAATAGTGTAGTATATATACATCAATGCTATACTGTAGTATTTATACATTAATGCTATACTGTAGTATTTATACGTTAACGCTATGCTGTAGTATTAATACGTTAATGCTATACTGTAGTATTTATATATTATTGCTATACTGCATTATCTAAACGTGAATGCTATACTGTAGTGTTGATACGTTAATGCTATACTGCATTATCTATACATTAATGCTATACTGTAGTATAAATACATTAATGCTATACTATAGTATTTATACGTTAATGCTATAGTGTATAGTATTCATACATTAATGCTATACTGCATTATGTAAACGTGAATGCTATACTGTAGTATCGATACGTTAATGTTATACTGCGTTATATATACATTAATGCTTTACTGCATTATCTATACATTAAAGCTATACTGTAGTATTTATATGTTAATGCTAGAGTGTAGTATTCATATATTAATGATATACTGTAGTATGTATACATTAATGTTATACTATAGTATATATACGTTAATGCTATTCTGTAGTATTGATACATTAATGCTATACTGTAGAATCTATACGTTAATGTTATACTGTAGTATCTATACAATAAAGCTATACTGTAGTGTTTATACGTTAATGCTATACTGTAGTATTTATACATTAATGTTATACTGTAAATTCTATACATTAAAGCTATACTGTAGTATTAATACGTTATTGTTATATTGTAGTATACATACGTTAATGTTATACTGTAGTATTTATACGTTAATGTTATACCGAAGACTCGGTAAATTAACGCTTTACTGTAGTTTATATACATTAATGCTATACTGTAGCAGTTATACGTTAATGCTATACTGTATCATTTAAACGTTAACGATATACTGTAGTATTTATACATTTATGCTATACTGTAGTATTTATACATTAATGCTATAATGTTTTATATAAACATTAATGGTATAGTGTAGA
The DNA here is from genome assembly GCA_029582155.1 of Panopea generosa. Lineage (NCBI taxonomy): Eukaryota > Metazoa > Mollusca > Bivalvia > Adapedonta > Hiatellidae > Panopea > Panopea generosa. The sequence goes on along the minus strand of CM055899.1, from coordinate 30,495,970 downwards.
ATATATACATTAATGCTATACTGTAGTTTTTATAGGGTAATGCTATACTGTAGTATATATACATTAATGCTATACTGTAGTATTTATATGTTAATGATATACTGTAGTATGTATACATTAATGTTATACTGTAGTATATATACGTTAATGTTATACTGTAGTATATATACATTAACGCTATACTGTAGTATTTATAAATTAATGTTATACAATAGTATATGTACGCTAACGCCTAAATGTGGTATTTGCACATTATTGCTATACTGTAGTATCTATACGTTAACGCTCTAATGAAGTATTTATACGTTAATGCTATACTGTAGTATCTATACGTTATTGTTATACTGTAGTATTTATACGTTAATGCTATACCGTAGTATTTATACTTTAATGTTATACTGTAGTATTTATACGTTATTGTTATACTGTAGTATTTATACGTTAATGCTATACCGTAGTATTTATACTTTAATGTTATACTGTAGTATTTATACTTTAATGTTATACTGTAGTATTTATAGGTTTATGCTATAATGTAGTATATATACGTTAATGCTATACTGTAGTATTTATACGTTAATCCTATACTGTAGTATATATATATATATCAATGTTAAACTGTAGTATTTATACATAAATGCTATACTGCAGTTTTTATAAATTAATGCTATACTGTAGTATCTATACGTTAAATCTATACAGTAGTATTTATATATTAATGCTATACTGTAGTATCTATACGTTAATGCTATACCGTAGTATTGATACGTTAATGTTGTACTGTAGTATCTATACGTTAAAGCTATATTGTAGTATTTGTACATTAATGCTATACTGTAGTATACATACGTTACTGTTATACTGTAGTATTTATACGTTAATGTTATACTGTAGTATCTGTAAATTAACACTTTACTGTAGTATATATACATTAATGTTATACTGTAGTATATATACATAAACGCTATACTTTAGTATTTAAACTTATATGCTTTACTACTTTATCTTTACATTAATGCTATATTGTATTATTTATATGTTAATGCTATACTGTAGTTTATATACATAGATGCTATACTGTAGTATATATACATTAATGCTATACTGTAGTATTTATACATTAACGCTATAATGTAGTATATAAACATTAATACTATAGTTTAGTATATAAACATTAATGCTATACTGTAGTATTTATACATTAATGCTATACTGTAGTATTTATACGGTAATGCTATACTGTAGTATTTATACGTTAATGCTATACTGTAGTATATATACATTAATGCTTTACTGTAGTATTTATACATTAACGCTATAATGTTTTATATATACATTAATGCAATAGTGTAGTATATATACATTAATGCTATACTGTAGTATTTATACGGTAATGCTATACTGTAGTATATATACATTTATGCTATACTGTAGTATTTATACGGTAATGCAATACTGTGGTATTTTTATGGTAATGCTATACTGTAGTAATTAAAAGTTAACGCTATACTGTGGTATTTATACATTATTGCTATACTGCATTATCTAAACATGAATGCTATACTGTGGTGTTGATACGTTAATGCTATATTGCATTATATATACGTTAATGCTATACTGTAGTATTTATACATTAATGCTATACTGCATTTTCTATACATTAAAGCTATAATGTAGTATCTATACATTAATGCTTTACTGTAGTATTGATACGTTAATGCTATACTGCATTATTTATACATTAATGCTATACTGTATTATCTATACATTAAAGCTGTAATGTAGTATCTATACATTAATGCTATACTGTAGTATTTATACGTTAATGCTATATTGTAGTATATATACATTAATGTTAAACTGTACATTAATGCTATACTGTTGTATATATACGTTTATTTTATACTGTAGTATCTATCCGTTAAAGCGATACAGTAGTATTTATACATTAATGTTATAATGTAGTATTTATACGTTAATGCTATACTGTAGTATGTATACATTAATGTTATACTGCAGTGTATATACGTTTATGCTATACTGTAGAATATATACTTTAACGCTATACTGTAGTATTTATACATTCATGCTATAGTGTAGTATCTGTACGTTAACGCTTTACTGTAGTATTTGTATATTATTGCTATACTGAAGTTTCTATACGTTAACGCTATAATGAAGTATTTATACGTTAATGCTATACTGTAGTATCTATACGTTATTGTTATACTGTAGTATTTATATGTTAATGCCGACCGTAGTATTTATACATAAATGTTATACTGTAGTATTTATACGTTAATGCTATAATGTAGTATATATGTTAATGCTATACTGTAGTATGCATACGTTAATACTACACTGTAGTATTTATACATTAATGTTTTCCTGTTTATTAATGCTATACCGTAGTATTTATATGTTAATGCTATATTGCATTATCTATACATTAAAGCTATACTGTAGTATCTCTTCATTAATGTTATACTGTAGTATTCATACGTTAATGCTATACTGTATTATATATACATTAACGTTATACTGTACATTAATGCTTTACTGTAGTATTTATACGTAAATATTATACTGTAGTATCTGTACATTAACGCTTTACTGTAGTATCTATACATTAATGAAATACTGAACTATCTATACATTACTGCTATACTGTAGAATTTTTATGTTGTATTCGATGTATTCTCTTCAACTACAAGTGTTTCTCTTGTTACACTTATATGATTGTATGAAATTGTTTATACTGTTATTTACTAAACGGAAATTTATAAATATACAAGTTGAAATCCAATGGCTGAACTTTACATCAAGTGTTTATCTTCGCAAAACATTTCACAGATGTAACACTATATTACTTAATTCTAGCTATGACATGGTTGTGCTATGGTTGTCACAGATAGGTACTCTACCCTAGTTATGATATGGTAGTCACAGATAGATACTTTATCCTATCCTAGTTATGGTATGGTTGTAACAGATAGGTACTCTACCCTAGTTATGATATGGTTGTCACAGATAGATACTCTATCCTATCCTAGCTGTAATATGGTTGTCATATATAGGTACTCTACCCTAGTCGTGATATGGTTGTCACAGATGGGTACTTTTCCCTAGTTTTGATATGGTTGTCACAGATAGGTACTCTATCCTAGTTATGATATGGTTGTCACATATATGTACTCAATCCTAGTTATAATATGTTTGTCACATAAAGGTACTCTATCCTAGTTATGGTGATATGGTTTTCACATATAGGTACTCTACCCTAGTTGTGATATGGTTGTCACAGATAGGTCATCTACCCTAGTTGTGATATGGTTGTCACAGATGGGTTCTTTACCCTAGTTATTATATGGTTGTCACAGATAAGTATTCTATCGTAGTTATGATATAGTTGTCACAGATAGGTACTTTACCCTAGTTATGATATGGTTGTCACAGATGGGTACTCTACCCTCGTTATGATATGGTTGTCACAGATAATTACTTTATCCTAGTTGACGGATAGGTACTCTATCCTAGTTATAGTATCGTTGTCACGGAGAAGTACTCTAGCTCTGTTATACTATGGTTGTTACAGATGGATACGTTAACCTAGTTTTGATATGGTTGTCACAGATGGGTGCTCTACCCTAGTTATGATATGGTTGTCTCAAATGATTACTCTACCCTAATTATGATATGGTTGTCACAGATAAGAACTATATCCTTGTTATTGTATGGTTTTCACAGATAGGTACTCTTCCTTAGTTATGATACGTTTTTCACATATAAGTACTCTATTGCAGTTATGGTATGGTTGTCACAGATAGGTACTCTATCATAGTTTTGATATGGTTTTGTCACGGATAGGTACTCTCCCCTAATTATGATATGGTTGTCACAGATAGGTACTCTATCATAGTTTTGATTTGGTTTTGTCACGGATAGGTACTCTACCCTAATTATGATATGGTTGTCACAGATGGGTACTCTATCATAGTTATGATATGGTTTTGTCACGGATAGGTACTCTACCCTAATTATGATATTGTTGTCATATTTCATTCACAAATTATCCCATATTATATAAGATATGCGTGTAGAACTATGAGAGGGATTTAGAAGAAAGCTGACAGCTTTAGTGAACCTTTATATATTATTTAATATCTTTATTTTTAATATATATATTATTTTAAAGCCTTAACAAGTCTATCAATACGCCGTTCTCGCCAAACGACATGCACGCTCACTCAGTCGTGTCGTGATGTGTGCTTACATTTCTCTGTTTAAATTAATTAACTCTGTATAACCCTTGTGGGATACCCAGTTTGTTACTGATACAAACTCTTTTACCTCTGAACTACCGTACAATTATTGACGTAAAGACGAACCCCTGTCACTGTTTTAATCCAAAAATGTGTCTTATTTATGCGTCGATTTACTCTCGGATTAAGCATGTGTCCAGAATCAATATATTATAGTCCCAGGTATTGTCAAAACGTTATTGATGCTTCAATTAACTAGCTCGTTAACACACTTGATCACAATCTGGCAATATCCACATGTCTGGTAAATTATTTTTGTAAATTAGATTTCTCCAGTAATAACCGATCGGAAAACTACACTAGCCCGTGTACTTATCAGAATAAACCAATAGCACTTGCTGATCAGGAGAACCCAATAGCCCATGTAAGATCTTACTTATCAGGAGAACCCAATAGCCCATGTAAGATTTTCTTGATAAGTAGAACTCAGTAGCCTACGTAAGATCTTGCTGATCAGGAGAACCCAATACTCCATGTAAGATCTTCCTGATCAGCAGAACCCAATAGCACATGTAAGATCTTGCTGATCAGGAGAACCAAGTAGCCTATGTAAGATCTTGCTGATCAGGAGAACCAAATAGCCCATGTAAGATCTTGCTGATCAGGAGAACCCAATAGCCCATGTAAGATCTTGCTGATCAGGAGAACCCAATCGCACATGTAAGATCTTACTGATCAGGAGAACCCAATAGCCCATGTAAGATCTTCCTGATCAGGAGAACCCAATAGCCCATGTCAGATCTTGCTGATGAGGAAAACCCAATAGCCCATGTAATATTTTGCTGATCAGGAGAACCAATAGCCCATGTAAGATCTTGCTGATCAGGAGAACCCAATAGTACATGTAAGATATTGCTGATCAGGAGAACCAAGTAGCCTATGTAAGATCTTGCTGATCAGGAGAACCCAATAGCTCATGTAAGATCCTGTTGATAAGGAGAACCCAATAACACATGTAAGATCTTGTTGATAAGGAGAACACAATAGCTCATGTAAGATCTTACTGGTCAGGAGAACCCAATAGCTCATGTAAGATCTTGCTGGTCAGGAGAACAAAATAACCATCTAAGGTATTGCTGGTCAGGAGAAATCAATAGCCCATGTAAGAGCTTGCTGGTCAGGAGAACTCAAAAGCCCATGTAAGATATTGCTGATGAGGAAAACCCAATAGCCCATGTAAGATCTTGCTGATCAGGAGAATCAAATAGCTCATGTAAGAAGTTGCTGGTCAGGAGAACACAATAGCCTATGTAAGATCATGCTGATGAGGAAAACCCAATAGCCCATGTAAGAGCTTGCTGATTAGGAGAATCAAATAGCTCATGTAAGAAGTTGCTGGTCAGGAGAACACAATAGCCTATGTAAGATCATGCTGATCAGAAGAAACCAAAAGCTGATGTAAGATATTTCTTATCAGGAGAACCCAATAGCCTATGTAAGATCTTATTTATCAGGAGAACCCAATAACCCATGTAAGAGCTTGCTGGTCAGGAGAACCGAATAGCCCATGTAAGATCTTGCTGATGAGGAGAACACAATAGCAAATGTAAGCTATTGCTGATTAGTAAACCCAATAGCCCATGTAAAATCTTGCTGATCAGGGGAGAACCCAATAGCCCATGTAATATCTTGCTGATCAACATAACCCAGTAGCCCATGTAAGATATTGTTGATCAGGAGAACCCAATAGCTCATGTAAGATATTGCTGATTAGGAGAACCCAATAGTCCATGTAAGATATTGCTGATGAGGAGAACCCAATATCCCATGTAAAATCCTGCTGATTAGGAGAACCCAATAGCCCATGTAAGATCTTGCTGATCAGGAGAATCAAATAGCCCATGTAAGATCTTTCTGATCACAAGAACCCAACAGCCCATGTAAGATCTTACTGATCAGGAGACCCCTATAGCCTATGTAAGCTATTGTTGATCAGGAGAACCCAATAGCCCATGTAAGATCTTTCTGATCACAAGAACCCAACAGCCCATGTAAGATCTTACTGATCAGGAGACCCCTATAGCCTATGTAAGCTATTGTTGATCAGGAGAACCCAATAGCCAATGTAAGATCTTACAGAGCAAGAGAACCCAGTAGCACATGTAAGACCTTACTGACCAGGAGAACCCAATAACCAATGTAATATCTTACTGAACGGGAGAACCTAATAGCCCATGTAAAACCTTACTGATCAACAGACCCAAATAGCCAATGTAAGATTCTGTTGATCAGGAGAACTCAATAGCCAATGTAAGATCTTACTGATCAGGAGAGTCCAATAGCCTATGTATTATCTTGCTGATCAGGAGAACCCAATAGCTCATGTAAGATCTTACTGGTCAGGAGAACAAAATAACCATCTAAGGTCTTACTGGTCAGGAGAAATCAATAGCCCATGTAAGAGCTTGCTGGTCAGGAGAACTCAAAAGCCCATGTAAGATATTGCTGATGAGGAAAACCCAATAGCCCATGTAAGATCTTGCTGATCAGGAGAATCAAATAGCTCATGTAAGAAGTTGCTGGTCAGGAGAACACAATAGCCTATGTAAGATCATGCTGATGAGGAAAACCCAATAGCCCATGTAAGAGCTTGCTGATCAGGAGAATCAAATAGCTCATGTAAGAAGTTGCTGGTCAGGATAACACAATAGCCTATGTAAGATCATGCTGATCAGAAGAAACCAAAAGCTGATGTAAGATATTTCTTATCAGGAGAACCCAATAGCCCATGTAAGATATTATTTATCAGGAGAACTCAATAACCCATGTAAGAGCTTGCTGGTCAGGAGAACCAAATAGCCCATGTAAGATGTTGCTGATGAGGAGAACACAATAGCCAATGTAAGATCTTGCTGATGAGGAGAACCCAATAGCAAATGTAAGATCTTGCTGATAAGTATAACCCAATAGCCCATGTTAAATCTTGCTGATGAGGAGATAACCCAATAACCCATGTAAGATATTGTTGATTAGTAAAACCAAATAGCCCATGTAAGATATTACTGATCAACAGACCCCAATAGCCCATGTTAGATGTTGCTTATCAGGGGAAACCAATAGCCTATGTAAGATGTTGCTTTTCAGGAGAACCCAATAGCCCATGTAAGATCTTACTGATCAACAGACCCCAAAAGCCAATGTAAGATATTGTTGATCAGGAGAACCCAATAGAACTCAAAAGCCCATGTAAGATCTTACTGATCAACAGCACCCAATAGCCCATGTAAGATCTTGCTGATCAGGGGAAATCAATAGCCCATGAAAGATGTGGCTTATCAGGAGAACCCAATAACTAATGTAAGATCTTGCTGATGAGTAGAACCAAATAGCCTTTATAAGATATTGCTGATGAGGAGCAAACAATAGCACATGTAAGATATTGCTGATCAGGGGAACCAAATAGCTTATGTAAGATCTTGCTGATCAGGAGAATCAAATAGCCCATGTAAGATCTTGTTGATCAGGAGAACCCAATAGCCCATGTAAGATCTTACTGATCAGGAGAACCCAATAGCCTATGAAAGCTATTGTTGATCAGGAGAATCCAATAGCCCATTTAAGATCTTACTGATCAGGAGACCCCAATAGCCTATGTAAGCTATTGTTGATCAGGAGAACCCAATAGCCAATATAAGATCTTACTGAGCAGGAGAACCCAATAGCCCATATAAGACCTTACTGACAAGGAGAAACCAATAACCCATGTAAGATCTTACTGATCAGGAGAACCCAATAGTCCATGTAAGATCTTACTGATCAGGAGACCCCAATAGCCTATGTAAGCTATTGTTGATCAGGAGAACGGAATAGCCATTATAAGATCTTACTGAGCAGTTGAACCCAATAGCCCATGTAAGACCTTACTGACAAGGAAAACCCAATATCCCATGTAAGATCTTACTGATCAGGAGAACCCAATAGCCCATGTAAGATCTTACTGATCAACAGACCCCAATAGCAAATGTAAGATATTGTTGATCAGGGGAACCCAATAGCCAATGTAAGATCTTACTGATCAGGAGAACCCAATAGCCAATGTAAGATCTTACTGATCAGGACAATCCAACAGCCTTTTATGATCTTCCTGATCAGGAGAACCCAATAGCCCATATCAGAGCTTGCTGATCAGGGAAACCAATAGCCCAAGTAAGATGTTGCTGATGAGGAGAACACAATAGCCAATGTAAGATCTTGCTGATCAGGAGACCCAATAGCCAATGTAAGATCTTGCTGTCAGGGGAACCCAATAGCCAATGTAAGATCTTGCTGATCAGGAGAACTCAATACTCATGTAAGATCTTGCTGATGAAAATAATTCGAAAGCTATTGTAATGTATTGCTGATCAAGAGATCCCGATAGCCAATGTAAATATATTGCAGACTTTTCAGATAGGAGAAATCTGAATCTTGTTGACCGGTTTAAACATGATAGCATCGTTATAAGATATTGTTGATTGGAATAGTAACAGTGGGCATACTGTGTGTGATACCTTCAAAAGTAGACACGCATTGTTATCCATATTAGTATTCAGTCGTTATCATAATCACGCAAGCGCTCTTCATTTGATTACCCTCACTGGGTATGCACACGTGAAGAGAACCTGGAGCCGTCTTTAACGGAAAATGTACTGGTCAAAATATAGATAACATTCTGAGCACCTTAAATGTGACACCCGCCTTATAATATACACTATGTATATACAATCTCGTATTAATCAGTGTATTAGGTAATTAAGATATGTCGTACACGCGAGTGTTTAGAGTTCGGCAGATCGATATACAGGTCTTGTTCAACTAAAAGTCGCCAATAACAGGCACGATTGTGAATACAAATTATGGAGAAAACCCACACATTGTGTACCAGCTGTTCGGTATCTTTAGTGGTAAATGTAAATATTTTATGTTTCAAAATTGGTCAAATATTTTTTAAAATATCACAAAAGGATGAGTTTGTTGTGCCAATTGCAATGCATATTGGATGATTAGATTTGTCTGTAATCCTGTTAATTAATCCTGTCAAATGTCCATATTGATGCTGACATGCTGAAAGTTAACAATACTTTATGCCTACCACCACTAACAACAGCATGGTGTATCATAACGGTACGCAACAGTAAAGTCACCACCATGAAAAACAACATGATGCATCACAATGGCACGCAACGGTAACACCACCACCACTAACAACAGCGTGATGCATCATAACGGTAACGTCACCACCACTAACAACAGCGTGATGCATCATAACGGTAACGTCACCACCACTAACAACAGCGTGATGCATAATAAAAGTAACGTCACCACCACTAACAACAGCATGGTGTAATATAACGGTACGCAACGGTTAAGTCACCACCACGAACAACAGCACAGAGCATTTCAACGATACGCAACGGTAACGTGACCAACATTGACAACAGCATGATGCATCATAACGGTAACGTCACCATCACTAACAACAGCATCATGCATCATAACGGTAACGTCACCACCACTACCAACAGCATAATGCATTGAAACGGTGGCATCACCACCCCAAACAAAAGCACGGTGCATCCCAACGGTAACGTCGTCACTACTTACAACAAGATGTTGCATTATAAATGTAACGTCTTAACCATTTACAACAGCGTGATGCATCCAAACGGTAACGTCACCACCACTAACAACAGCATAATGCATCATAATGGTAACGTAACAACCACTAAAAACGGCGTGATGCATCATAACGGTAACGTCGCGACCACTTACACGGCGTGATGCATCATAACAGTAACGTCACCACCACTAACAACAGCGTGATGCATCATAACGGTAACGTCTCCACCACTAACAACAGCGTGATGCATCATAACGGTAACGTCTCCACCACTAACAACAGCATGATGCATCATAACGGTACCGTCGCAACCACTAACAATAGCGTGACTCATCATAACGGTAACGTCGCCACCACTAACAACAGCGTGATGCATCATAACGGTAACGTCTCCACCACTAACAACAGCATGATGCATCATAACGGTAACGTCACCACTAACAACAGCATGATGCATCATAAAGGTACCGTCGCAACCACTAACAATAGCGTGATTCATCATAACGGTACCGTCGCAACCACAAACAACAGCGTAAAGCATCATAACAATAACGTCACCACTAACAACAGCATGATGCATCATAACGGTAACATCCCCACCGCTTACAACAGCATCATGCATCATAATGGTAAAGTCGCCCCCACTAACAACAGCATTATTCAACATAAAAGTATTGTAACAACCAATAACAACAGCATGGTGCATCATAACGGTAACGTCACCACCGCTAACAACAGCATGATGCATCATAATGTTACCGTCACCACCACTAACAACAGCATGATGCATCACAAAGGTAACGTCGGCACCTCTAACAACAGCATGATTCATCATAACGATAACATCACCACCACTAACAACAGCGTGATGCATCATAAAGGTAACGTCACGACCACTAACAACAGCATTAGGCATAATAAAGGTAACGTAACAACTAATAACAACAGTATGATGCATCATAACGGTAACGTCTCCACCACTAACATCTGCGTGATACATCATAACGGTAGCATCTCCACCACTTACAACAGCGTGATGCTTCACCACTTACAACAGCGTGATGCTTCACCACTAACAACAGCGTGATGCATCATAACGATAACGTCACCACTAACAACAACATAATGCATCATAACGGTAACGTCTCCACCACTAACATCTGCGTGATACATCATAACGGTAGCATCTCCACCACTTACAACAGCGTGATGCTTCACCACTTACAACAGGGTGATGCTTCATAACGATAACGTCACCACTAACAACAACATAATGAATCATAACGGTAACGTCTCCACCACTAACATCTGCGTGATACATCATAACGGTAGCATCTCCACCACTTACAACAGCGTGATGCTTCACCACTTACAACAGCGTGATGCTTCACCACTTACAACAGCGTGATGCTTCACCACTTACAACAGCGTGATGCTTCACCACTTACAACAGCGTGATGCTCCACCACTAACAACAGCGTGATGCATCATAACGATAACGTCACCACTAACAACAACATAATAAATCATAATGGTAACGTAACAACCACTAACAGCAGCATGATGTATCATAACAGTAACATCACCACTCCTAACAACAGCGTGATGCATCATAACGGTTACGTCACCAATACTAACAACAGCATGATGCATCATAAAGGTAACGTCACCACCCCTTACAACAACGTGATGCATCATAACGGTAACGTCATAACCACTAACAACAGCGTGATGCATCATAATGGTAACGTCGCAACCACTAACATCAACATGATGTATTATAATGTTAACGTAAGAACTACTAACAACGGCATGATGCATCATAACGCTAACGTCACCACCATTAACAACAGTGTGATGCATCATAACGGTAACGTCACCAACACTTACAACG